>JANHJO010002187.1:180671-191632 GCA_032468235.1 Pseudoxyrhopus heterurus | reverse complement strand
GCTTGGGGCCGCTGACCTCACTTAATAGAAGATCTTGTGAGGTCTGGTTTGAATGGAGCATGTTGTGTTATTTTATATCATAAGAATGTATTTTATGACCCTATTATATTATGTTTTCATATTGTTTTATACTGTATTTCTGTTGTGAGCCGCCCAGAGAGTTGGGCGGCATACGAATACAATAAATAAATAGAATCATCTGTATAAATCCATAAAAATAGTATGCTTTGAAATGCTATAAAGAATATATTTATACCAGGGACTGGCATTATTTTCTGCAGAGCGATGCAATTTTGGGGTCCATACCAAAAAGAGTGAGACCATTTATCATGTATTTTTCCCATATTTTTTTCTCTTAACAATTTTTTCCCTACTAGAAAAACTAGAATGATCACTTCCCAGAGGTCTGAACTGCATAATTGCAAAAGGATTTAGAAATCATGCAAAGATTCATAAAAATATTTATCATAAAAGCCTTTTGAGGGGGGGTATTTGTTCAGCCCTCCTTTCCTCGGTGCTCTCTAAAAGTATGATTTCCTCAAATGTAATAATACTGACCTCTGGTATTTTGTTTTGCAGTGTGACATCTTTGGCTTCTTCCAAGATATTTCTTTCTTCATTTGGCTAACAACAACAAAAATAAATAATGCATAAGCAGTACTTCACTGGCTCTCAATTGCTAAATTCTAAAACTGTTGGTATCTTGCATCAACTTACAGTAACTAGAGGGTATTCACTGGCTGGCCGTGATATGGTTTGGGAATTTTTAATGTATTCTTCAGCAACAAACGCTTCCTTCAATCCAGGAAACAAATTTTCATACTCTGTGGGATCAGCTAGGGATTCAGCAGCTTTCTGATTGATTTTAGAAAGATTTTCTCTCCATAGCTTTACAACCCTGAAACAGATTACCATTGCAAGAAGCTCAGTTTTGAACAAAATATTTATAGTATGTACCATAGATTTCACAGTTCAGTTACCTTGAAACTTGACTTGGCAAATATGTTCGTGCTAAGAAAGCTGCTTCTGGTAATCGTCCAGTTCTAATCAAAAGTTCAAGACAATGGTCAAGCCTACAATGAAACAGAATTTCTTTTTAAAGAATGGACTTAAATTAGTAATATAACAGAAGTGTGAAACATGTACCTACAATATTTCTATAGTTCTGCAAAAATCTGTGGTATCTTCAAAACAAACCTATTTATCATTGGTTCAATATTCAATGTGTGTTCCTGACATTGGATGTATGTAACAATAATATTACCTGCCTGTACTTCTTTCCAATTCAGTTCCTGGCACAATTTCAAATACAAGTTTAATTTATTCAGTACTTTAGGCTTTGGCATCTTGATACTTGTAGCACTGCCACCTATAATCTGTATAAGCCTATTAGAACAAGGAGAGAGAACCTCCAAGTCTAACACTTCTATGGAATGAAAAGAGCTGAGCATTGATTACAACAGTGTTTCTTAATATGTGGGCCTAGGAACTCTAGGAGTTCCCCATGATTCTCAGTGGTCCACTAAAACCATCTGCCAGCCTATGTAGAAAAAATAACAGAATATTAAATCAAGTGACTCAGAACTGCATCAATTTAATTTTTATTGTGGTAAATATCAAATATAACCCAGACAACATAGGATTCTCCATAATTTTTAAAAGTGGTAGGAGGTCCTGAGAGAAAACATTTAAGAAACATTGGACTAGAAGTTGCTGCTTCACCATGGCATCTTTGATGTTGAGGAACGGTTTTTTTTTTGCAAAGATCAGACTCTGTTAAAGTCTAAAGTAAAAGAAAAAGTGGTTCTTGTAGGTATGAAATCTACCTACTCAGATTTAGAAACCACAGAAATTTGGAATGTGAAATTGAAGAATATGAGTCAAAAGAAACAAAAAAAAAAGATGCTGGCCAAGTTGAAAGACAAATACTATGGTTACATCAATACTTTATGTCAGGTTTTCCCAAACTCTAAATAGTCATGGGGTGTACATTTTAGTAACCTTGTTTCAGTCTATTGATTTGTCCCTTTACTCATGCACCACAGTAAGCTCTTTTAAGGTGAAGAACACCCAATTGGTAGCCACTGAGAACAGCTGTCTTAACATTTTCATCCTTTCTCTAGAAAACCAACAAGACTGTGGTTGCAGCAGTACAGTCAGAGGGGGGAAAGATATATTTTTATGTATTTTCTAAATACCAATGTTTATTTTTTGAGGATACTTAGGAAATGCTACTGAATATGACAGAACATTTGATACTTACTCTCCTTGAAGAAAGTAGCTCATAAATGCTACATTGTTTTTGCCATCTTTCTCTGCTCCTTCAGCTAGCTTGTTCACCATACTAGTATTTCCTGAAGCTGTGGCTAAAAGCAATAAGCCACCATAGTCTTGTGCATGATGCAGACATTCTTGGGCAAGGCCAAACTGGCACTTATTGATGGCAAGTTCAGCTAGTTGCTTCCACTTCTGCTCAGACTAAAGAAACAAAATATTTTCATCTTTTGAGCATCAAATATGCTAAATGGTTTTGAAGATCATTTGGTTCGCTAGGGCTAATTTTTTTTCTTTTTTACACTTTCCCTTTTGTATATTATTTAAAGAAAAAGATCAAATTTAAGAAAAAAATATTATGCAACTGTTTATCATATCAAAGCTATGAATATGCCTTTTCCAAAGAGCGGTATGTGTTTAATTTATAGAAAGTTATTCCTCGACAATTCAATGTTCGGGTTATGATCACTAAAACATAAACTCTCAGTAAGTTAAGAATTTATGAAGATTTTGAGCTAGCTAAAGCATGACCATTTCCCATCTGAGAAGAATCAACTGAATCATTCATAATTTTTCAAGGTAACTATGTGTCCTTTTTAAATGATTCAGAAAAATGTATCTTACTATTCCTTCAGTATAGTGTAACTCATTTAGACCATGATTTATCAATAATTTGGAAAGGAATGATTTTTAAATTCAGTTCAACCGTGACAAAAATAACTGGAATTCATTCTATTCCCAGGCACTCACAATTCTATTTCTTTTTCACAAATCAGCTCTGGTGCTGATTCATATAAACATTTATTCTATTACTAGGCTTATATGCAGTTACAAGTATGATTGACTCTGAACAGTTTAGTAGTAAGAATAAAAACAAAATTCAAAATGTACAGTAAATTACTGAAACTTCAAGAAAGTCTTCTGAGAAAGACATATGAAACAAATACAATGACCTCTACTCCGGAGACCCATTCTTCATTGCTTTCCAAAAAGCAAATGGAGTTGGGACAATCTAATATTGTTCAGGATTCTGTTCCAGAGGATGGGGGTACTTCTACTATGATATTTTTAAGATGATACCAACATACCTCTGCTTCCAACGCAAGTTGATATGCAATCTTAAGCTCACCAAGCTGAAGAGCAAGCTCAAAACGGTGTTCAGGGTCTGTTGATACGGCAAGTGCTTGCTGTTTGAATCCCTAAATACATTTTTAAAACAGCAACTTGTTACTGACACAATTTTCTTAACATCCTATAGAAAAGTGTGATTTATCCTGATAGCTATAGTTTCAAATATTTAAGAATTAAATGTTAAATGTTAATTGATAATTTCCATTTTGCTAAATATGCAGCTATGTAGTGCTAACATATTAAAACAAGACTAAGCAATACAGGGTGCCTGTTATTTCTCCTCTCCCCCTTAATTTCTGGCACCTCAAGAATATCAAATGGTATTAATAAACTCCAACTGTAAATTGCCAAAGTATAGGTCACTTTTCAAAAAGTAAGCAATACAGTAGCCTGATTACACTTATTTTACACCCAGGTATTACAAATAAGGGTTGAAAATCCTGTCTTTTCTGATAACACTGCTGCCTTATTAATACACCACGGAGTCCTTGGTATTCTCTGCATTTGGCTGTTTGCTTGCAGACATTTCATTCTTTGCTTGCCCTGACAGTGTTGGTCAGAGTGTGGTTTTCTCCATGGTAATTAATACATCTGATATTTTCTGAGTTCATGATTGCTCCTCCTTCACCCCGCAAAGCAAAGAATATTGGGGTATTTAATTTTAAACATAACCTCTGGTTGTTCACAACATAAAATTCCACTACATATTAGATGCTTAGTTGTTATTGAAAGACTAGGGCAAACGTTTTTACCTGCTTCTCAAGGAAATGTGCAACTCTGGTCCTCTGCTCCTTTGGAATTGTAGGAAGAACTTTGTCCGCCATACTGAAGTCTCTCCTCATGACTGCAGTCTGATATTCTAGCACTGAGACTAGTAAGGAGTAACTCACTATATTTAATTCTTTGTCACCAAGGTAAAGTCTGTTGTCTTTGGGGATATACCCTAATAAATACATTGTTCTTTAAAAAAATAAAAAGACAGAGGAAAGTATGTTTTAACACAGATGTAAAGTTTCAAATAGTTGGGTCTGAGAAATAAGATTAGAGTAGTTATTTACCTAATGTAAATAGGCAAATTGCATCAGCAAGCCTGTTCTAATTATGACTAGAACAATAAGGCATTATCAAAACATAATAAATATACTGAGGCACTGACAGTAGTGGAAAAGTTTTTCCGAAGTAACCAATTAAAAACAACTCTGCTGTAACTATAAATATCCAGAATTATTCCTTTTCCTTAAAAAAATACTGAGAAAAAAGCTGAGAAATTGTGTAAAATATTGAGTCTTATGCATAACATTGAACAAACAATAAAGAGTTAGGGCCCACCATCAAGCCCTTTACTGAAGTCCTATTAGGACTCCACCATATTACTACCAAACTTCCCACCATCAAGACTTTTACTAGAGTGCTGGAGTCCTCTCAACATTATTCCAACCTGAACAAGTACCCTAAGGACTATATTTCTGTCCATCTGTCCAGAAGAATGGCAGAATGATTTTACATCAATAACAATTATATCTTATGAGCTACAGAATGCTTACCGGTCCAAGTGTGCAATAGTGACAATTTCTCCTCCAACATAGTAGTTTAGTCTGTTCACAGAGCTTGTATAAATAAAACAATCTCCCACCCAAAGTCCTGTTTTCACAATCTCTTGAATTTCACCAAGGACCTAGTGGAAGAGTAAAGGTTTTGTACTTTGTAATATCCCAATAGATTCAGCAAAATGATGTCATTAACAGAAGTTTAGCCATATTGGCAAATGGATGCATTATTTCATGAGTTCTGAAATGAAGAGTTCTTAAAATATGAATTTGCCAAATTGAATAGTATTTTGCTAAAACAGTGATGTAATACTCAAAAGATGAACATTCGCTACCCATATGTAGTTTGATATCTTATTATGAAGCTGAAATTCACAAGTATATTGATTTACCCATTCACTTATTTTATTAGGAAAATACATCTAATACAATTGACTACAACTTTATTTTTTATTTATTAACATGAATTGACCAGGGATCAGATCCCACTATGCAGATACCTCAAAAGCATCTTCAATGCCATCTTCAGTGACTCCCTCATGTGTATCTTGTGCAGTTGCAACTTTTTCAGAAATGTATTTCAGAATGAAGAATGATTCTTCTGTAGCAATGCAGACAAGTTCACCAGAATCAGACCAAAAAATCTAAATCAAAACAACAGAAGCCACAGTATATTGAGCTGAATAGTCTGCATTTGAAGAAAAACATTTAAAAATTCAATAAGTACTAATACTGTATTTATTGAATTTAAAAATTTTCTTCAAATAATTAAAATTAGTATCAGCTTAGTTTTATAAAAATTTAAGATTTATTTATTTACTTATAACTTATTTCAAACAATCAACTGAGTGCTATACAACTCCCCAAATATATAATTTGGGGTTAAAAACTGATTGGTAAATAATAAAACTTAAAAACATGCCATGCATTATAATTGCATATAAAAACCAAGATTCACATTCATTAGAATAAAACAAATTCATCTGGAGGGATACTCACAATAATCTAGCCTCCATGGCTTCAGGTTTTCACCAATGTTCTAAAAATTAGGAGATTCTTAGATAATGAATGAGATTGAGATGAAAAAAACAACTCACATGTTTGGGTTGTATTTCAATCCTGCGTATCAGTTCTGTATTTTCCCAGTCATAAAATGCCAAGCCATTGACAGATCGGACACCCAATAAGAAACCACCATATATACCTGCATCAAAAAGAAATATAAATTAGTATTTTACTAGAAAATGCTCCATCTGACTAAATAGAATACTAAGCATTAAGTGCATAACATGCCTTCTGCTCCAAAATCAGGTTTAAAGGATTTCTTCTCTTTGAAATTTTTAAATATCTTGACACTGCTGTTGCTTTCTCTGATTGCATACCTGCACATAAAAGAATTCAATATAACTTCAACATGCCAGTGCACATAATAAAGAAGCAGGCAACAATAGGTTTTTATTTTTTAACTGATCTACTTCATGTGTCGCATAAGATAGTATGCAAAACTCTTACTATGATTACTTTACTTACTCAGAAGAATCATGTGCCCATGCAAACTCCTGAGCAGAGCCAAAGCTCTTGTTTCTCAGTGCCATAGCAGTATAAATGATATATTCACCATCCCCACATACTACAACAAATCTGAAAAAGATAAACATAATAAAAACATTAGTAAATCAGGTATATAAAAATGGTTTGTCTGTAAGACTCAAAAAAAGTATTAGAAAAATATATATAAAACAGCGGTGTGGTCCAAGTCTTGTATCACAAAGTTCTGGGTACACTCAAATAGCACTGTGAAAAAACTAGTTTTTTTAATTTATAAAACTATTTCTTATCAATGTCAACAAAACTGGCTTGGCAGTGATGGTGTAATTCAGAGTAATAGAGTTCCACACAGTATGTTCCTAAAATGCCTTTGGCTCTACATATAATTTAAGACAAACCTTTTCCCCGAAACCTTCTGAAAAATGAACCTTACCGTCCATTTGGATTATGCTGAATAGTTTGAGGATATATTTCACAGCTGCCCATATCTTTCACTGCAAGCGGTAGCCTCTCCCCATCTTTGATTTCTGTATCTCCCATTGCTTTGAGATTAGCTTGCTGAATTTCTGAATGCTTGGCCCAAATAATCTTTCCATTTGCATCCATTGACATGGCTGGCTCTTCCCGACCAAGCTAGTAAGGAGAAAATTAAAATGAAAATAGAATAAAACATCCTATACATTTTCCAAACCACTTTGCTTATATCTATGATATTTACAAAAAGTAAGAAAAATCACCAGTGCCAAATTCTCAACCAGTGTCTGTTTCTCACTTATGAAAAATAGGCAATTATTCATCTGGTTGATATCAATTATAAGTTTTCTAAGACAAACATACTTTGACAATGATGCTACCCTCATCATATCCAAGGGCCACATTGTTTGATCCTCTTAGGCTTGCAACACACCACACACGTTCCATGCCATAATTCAAAGTACTTTCCAGACGATAAGTGCTTGAATGCCAGATGCGAACAGTTCCTGTATTTTAAAAAAATAGACACCATAAATAAAATTATATCATGATTTATTATTAGGTTTTCTTTACAAATCAAATCAGGAATATTCCTATGAAATATGGATTTGAATAATTCATAATCTTAAAGCAAAAAAAATGTATACAATATGGTTGTGATAGACATATCTATTTTTTATTGTTATAATACCATATACGGGAGTGAAGTAAATAATATAATGCTCTAAACAAAATGTTAAGTTAGTTTCATAAATGTATATCTAGATTACCATCTTCAGAGCCAGTGATGATAATAGGAAGTTCAGGGTGAAAACTGACACAAGAAACATTCTGTGCATGTCCCTCCAGAATTTGTACACACGTTTTATTCTAGGAGAAAATAATGAAAATAATTGATAAAAGATTCAATTGCATGGTATCATCATTATGACCATCATCAAGATTCAATTTCACTTGTAAAATAATAGCAATAACAATAATTTATTAAATGTATATGTTGTTCAACTCCCAATGACTCTTAAATGATACAATAACAGTTTTCAGAAACATGTTTAGCATTCTCCAACAACAACAATCTTCAGCTGAATGACAAAACATAACCATAAATCCAGTTTTCAGTTAAAACCCAGTATGTACAGCTATTTTCACCCCCAAATGTTTAGAAATAATATGATATCTCATACCTGGTAATCCCAGATCTTAACAAGACGATCATCTGCTCCTGAAATTAGGTAAGGCTTATCACCTCCACTGTAATAATCAATACTATTTACACCTTTCTCGTGCCCTTCTAAGGTAAAGTTGGGTGAAGAAGAGCCAAGCTGCCACACCTTGCAAAAAAATGAAATTACAGATTCTTAAAAAAACAGTAGGCATAGTAGATGTACCACAAGTTAATAAATACAGAGTGATTCTGAAACCTTCAGCTACATTAAATTTATAATATTCTGCTCAAATTCTTAAGTAAAATTAAATCAGAAAGGAAAAAGATAATTCTAAGAAGAATTTAAAATCTTAATATATTAGAAGTTTGTTCAGTTTTCCAAATAAACACTGAAATTAAATAAATTATGAACTTACTGAAACAATTTCAAGCTTAATCAAAAGGCATACACATAAAAACTTTTTTCTAAGTCTGTCAAACACTTTCTGCATCGTGAGAAGCTGATCTTAGCTATTGTATTGAATCTCCACAATCCATACTTTGAACCCTCAAGCAATATCTAATTAAAGCCAAAGCTGATAGCTAAAGCTAATTAAAGCAAAAACTACATTCCAATGAAACATTTTAATACACCACACATACTTAAAATTAACCAAGTAGACTTGTATTATTGATAATCAACTTCTGTAAATTCACTACCAAATATCATAAGCATTAGTTTAACTAGGTACCTGGAAGTTGTCAGTGCTACTACAGAAGTAGTTAAGCATTTACAAAGTGATGAAATTATTTTATTTTAAATCAATAATTTTGACTTTCCAAGTAATAGTAAGTAATAGTAGCTACTATTTCCAAAATGAAATTCATTATGCATATATTGTACCTTGATTGTTCTATCCAGAGAGGTACTAGCAAACTGGTTATTGTCCTTGGGATTTATGACAATCTGCATTACATAATGAGTATGCCCTTCAAACACTTGAGAACAGGCCCATTTTTTATCCCAGTCCCATAGTTTAATAAGCATGTCATCTATGGGAAACAAAGAACATAAATCATTGCAATTTTTTTTATCACTGCTGTTACCCGCTTCACAAAAATTGCACATTTTTACTACAATGAAAAATTTAACTTAGGAACTAAGCGATATATATACATGGTTAACCACCTTGCAATAGTCAAATAGTCCTGAAATTTAGAAATATATTTATAAAATCTACTTGACAAAAAAGATAAAAGCCAGACAACACATCAAGCATCCAACTATAAATACTAGCATTCTGTAGTTTTGATGGAATAGTATTGAGTTATTCAATTACAAAAAAGTGCTTCAACCTTCAGAAAAAGAGGTTTTGACCTCAGTGAATAAAAAGAAAATTTCCAAGAAAGTATTGATATACTTACCACTGCTAGTTAGAATGAAAGGCTGCGTAGGATGCACAGCAATGCAGCGAATATAATCTGAGTGTGCTTCAAACATATGTACCCTTTCCAAAGTATTATAGTTGAAAACTTTGATTTGCATATCATCCTGTGGGGAATAAAATTCGAAGGAATAATTAAAAGCATCATTGATTGAACTGTTATGATGAATGACTGAGAAAAATGAGTGCAGAATACAAGGATGATGAAATGTTCTCAATGTATAAAAGAGTATATTGAAGTTGTATAGAGAGTGGAATTTGGGAGAAAATGGAAATTGAAGGAAATGAGAGGAGTGAAAGAAATGGAATACAGTTACTACAGTTAGCAAAAGTAAATGATTTATGTAAAAAATGATAAACTTGATAAGAGTGAATGAAATGTGTGCATTAAGAGGAGATGATGTGGAAAATACTTGTAATGGGAAAAAAAATATTAAGAAATCCGAGTGTTGTGTATAGTAAAATCTGAAATGCAATATATAAAAAAGTATGCTTACTAAAATACTGACAAAATAATTTTGATTTTTTTAGCTTCCCAACTCCAATGGGCAGCTAACAAATTGAGCAGAGTCCAAAATTATTTTAAAAAAATATAAAGGTAAAAATAAAAGTTTCCCTTGTCCAGTCGTATCAGACTTTAGGGGCGGTGCTCATCTCTGTTTCTTAGTAGAGGGAGCCAACATTGTCTGAAGACCCTTTCTGTGGTCATGTGGCCAGCATGACTATACACCAAAGGCACATGAAATGCTGATAACTTCCTACCAAAGTGGTACCTATTTATCTACTTGCATTTGCATGCTTTTGAACTGCTAGATAGGCAGGAGCTGGGGCAAGTAACGGGAGCTCACTCCATCGCACGACACTCAGGTCTTGAACTAGGCTGTTAGCTTTCCAGCTGACAAGCTCAGCGTCTTTAACTGTTGACCCATTGCACCCCCATAAAAATGTCAAATCAGAGAGACAGACCAGCCTAAAATATTCTAATAAACAGATCAATAAACAGAACAAAATTAGTCCTAGTAATAAAACATAAATTCCAGGCCAGGCACAAAAAGCCAGCATGTTGATTGCTAATATGATAAGTGAAATATAACAAAAGTAAAGCATGCATGATAATTGATTACTAGATTGTTGTACGCCACCCAGACACCTTTTCGTGAGATGGACGGCCATATAAATTTGATGAATAACTAAATAATGAAATGTTTAATGAAGCATTCAAACAAAACAGAGAGTAAGGCAACAATATATGCTATTCCCTTGACTGTTTCACGAATAAAAATATGAGGAATGTTGTGATGACTTTAGAGATTAGGAATATGTACTTTTCTGTGCAAATGTCTGATGTTTGATTGTATGATTCTTTTTTATATTGTTTTCAGTTCATGAACTGATATC
>JANHJO010002187.1:157943-170984 GCA_032468235.1 Pseudoxyrhopus heterurus | reverse complement strand
GAAGATACTTGGTTGATACCTAGGATGCTGGCAGCAACCCGTATCAACCATTAGCACCAGTCACTGGTATTTGTGATGCATTTTTGAATGTTCAGTTGACTGAGTTTCATGTTTCATGAATAAAAGAGATAATAATAATATTGAAGAAACTACTGTGGTTGTGTTTACACAATATATTGACTCAAAACACAATTATTTATAACAGGGTGCCTAGTTAACACACTTAAGACATCATGGCTGTGTTTACACAGCATGTTTAACTTTGTATTACATTTTATTTGGGGTTAATCATACTAACTAACCAAACAAGCTAAGTTTAGAAAATAGAAGCAACTAACCAAAGTGTGTTGTGTGAAGGTATCATTTGGCTAAGGATATTATGACAGCAAAATGAGCAGTGAATACATGTAATCAATAACTGAATCAATGTTGAATGTACACAGTATGGTTTGCTTGGCTTTGGCTTATTTTATTTACATAAAATTTTAAATGCCATCTGCTTCACAAGACTCAAGGCAATTTGCCATGATGCATACAATTAATAAATAGAAATTGAGATAACGTCCCACATTAAAAATCAATTTGAAGGCAGTAGTATTCCCATTTGCGCGCAAACACTTTGCAAAATAAGATGCTTCTTCAGTGTCATCTTAAAAGCCAGAAGGTTAAGAGCACCATTTACCTCAGAAGCATATGGGAGGTCCCAGAACAGTGTCCTCAGCCCACTCGCATGTGGGGAAGCCCTTTCTTAAGTTATCGGGACAAGTTGAAACTTGGTGGGAGAAATAAGTACTTGAGAACTAAGTTATGTAGGGCTCTATAAGTGATAACCAGCATTTTTAATCAGACATGGAAGCAAATTGGTAACCAATTAAGCTACTGTAACTTATACAGCAGTGGCCCCCAACATTTTGGGCCAAGGGATCACCAAAAAGTGAGAAAGACAATAAACCAGTACAACTATCTCGGCTGTTATCATTCTAGCTGCTTCTCTGCACACTGGAATTGGTCAATGGGATGGCGTTCATGGCATTATCCCCAGGGAAATAAACTTTCCTTTAAAAAGACCAGTCATACCGAGGATTAACTTGATCCATCCATGTTCTGGATATACTTAACCCCAGTCACGGACTGTTTTCCATATCTAGTTCCCTAAGACCAAAAGGAATGGCTGAAAAAGAAAGCCAGACCATAAGATCATTTCATTCCCTAGGCGTGGAGGTGAGAACAGTTTGCCCAAATCTATTGACTGCATTGACCAACCCATGCCTACTGTTGCCTGCATGGCCAACAAAGAAATGCTGGACTTCCTGGAGAAAGGGTGGCACATGTAATATCTTCGCTGCACAAGTGGCATTGGGAGCTGGTATACTTCCAGGTCCAGTTCAAGGTGTTGGTCATCTTTAAAGCCCATCATGACACGGGACCAGAATACCTGAAGAACTGTCTCATCCCAATTACATTGACCTGTCCCACCTGGTCAAGCAGGAGGGCATATTGTGCATCCCGTTGGTCAAGGAGTTTTGAGTGGCAAGATCTTGGAAGAGGGCCTTCTCTGCTTTGGAACATCTCACCCCCAGGAGTGAGGTGAACCCCCTACTCTTCTGGTTTTCTATTTATTTATTTGTTTGTTGGAATTTCTATGCCGCCCCATTCCCAGAGGACTCTGGGCGGCTCACGACAAACAATCATAATAAAACAATCATAAAAATTTAAAATATAAAACTATATAAAACTATAATTTAAATAAATAGCTAAAACCTAATATTAAAATTCATTACAATTCTTTAAAAACCCCATGTAGCTCCTAAAACCAGACCCTTCCCTCAGATATCGCCACCCCATGCTTGCTGGCATAGCCAGGTCTTCACCGCTCGGCGGAAGGTTGGTAGATCAGGAATGATCCGAATCCCATGCATGAACACTGTCAATAAATTTCATTTTTGGCATTAGTTTTATTCCCAGGAAACTGGAGAATGAGTCCTTAGCCTAGACAGGGTGTCAAACAGGCGGCCTGCAAAGGCCACACCAACCCTGGCTCCGCAAAGGCAAAAATGCCCGATATGTCGTGATACATCACGTGACACGATCGAGTTTGATACCTGTGGCCCTAGTTCAGGGGTGTCAAACTTGTGTCGTCATGGCAGCATCACGTGACATATTGCAACTTTTTCCCATTTGCTAAATTGGGCATGGGTGTGGCCAGCGCATGACGCATCCAGCCTGCAGGTCACAAGTTTGACAGCCCTGCCCTAGTTGATTCTAACTAATAAATAGATCTCAAAGAATCAAGTACCTTGATTCTTACTGACAACTTTTAATTCCCCTTCTGCTATTGTGAAAAAATAGTATATTTGATTCAGATGTACAAAATCCACACCTTTATCACTATTTTGCTTTTGTCTACACTTTAAGTATCTTTACAACATCCTCTGCCCCACACAGAATGGAGCTTATCTCAAGAAGATTTGATACTCTGAAGGTGATGGTGGAGATTCAACAATACCTGTTTTCAAGAGCATATTTGCATACGTTCAGAATACATGTTTTCCTTACTGTTCTCTGTGCCATACCTAATGCTTAGAACTAGCTTCCTTATCTAGCAATAGATATATGGGGAGAACTTCATCAGAAATCATGCTTTTCAAATTGAAAGTTTATTCTGCAGCTTTCTTACTGTAAACTCTAAGAATGTCACAATATTCTGTACTGTTACAATTAAGGAATATTGGGTCTAACAATAAATGCCTTTTGACACCTACACAGTCTAGTCTTGATTTTTTTATATACACATTTGAATTTTTTTCTGTTCTTCCCATCTGTTGTTAACTGCTTTATGTGATCACTGTTATTTTTTACTGTCTAGTCTACAACTGCACAGTAAGTACATACGGTAGATACATAGGGAAATAGAAAAGTCATGTCTTCAGGGTGTTCAATTCTATAATGATTGAACACTAGTAATTAAGCTGTTGGATTACTACTGCAAAGATCCAAGAAAAAGAAAATCATTGAGTGGCTTTAGGCCAGTTATTTTCTCAATCCAACCTACTTTACAAACTCAGTGCTGGAGAAATAAAATGAAGGGAGATCTCCCATGTAAGTTGCTTTTACCCCTTGGAGGAAACACTGAATATAATTATAACAAATAATACAATGCAATATTTGGGTTTGGACTTTGAAAGTATAAATATAGCGAAATGACGAGGATATTTCATGTCAGTGTCTAAAAAATAATTGTCACTTGATAATAGCTGATACAAAGTTACTAAGTTAAGATTAAAACATTTCTGCATGTTTTCCATTTCATTATCTGGTTTGCTGGTGTACAGTGCAGTTGAAATGGGTAATAAAATATGAAGTTATTTGTAGCAGTAGTAATGAGCAAAAGGCAGAAGATTATTTCGTATCAGTTTAAGATGAAATAGTGGAATTTGTAATGAGAGGCTTTGCTTGAAGGAAAAACAAATGAAAGCTATGAACCAGTGGGAACTTAGTACATTTCATTTTTGCTTTTGGCCTGTCATAAATCATCTTCCAACACAACACTGTCATTGCATGCCAACTTTATTTGCACAGGTTTTAATTATCTGAAATGGATGCCTTCATTTTACAGAGCAATTTGGATAACGATCTCTATGTCATGATTTTCAACCAGATAAGAGATGATGGGTTGGGTGGCAAATACCCTTCAAGAGGCTTTTGTTGAAAATATATTAAATCTACTTCATTAACTCTTATTGAGCAGATGGTAATTTTAAAAATCTGGCCTGAGTTTCAGTTTATGATTTTGGTGTGATCTATCTATTCCATTACCCATCTGCTCTATCTATCCATCCATCCATCCATCCATATATATATAGTGCCTGAGTCCCTAGGGAGAGGGCGGTATATAAATTTTAATAAATATAAATATAGTGTTTGAGAATGAAAGAATAACAAGACCATAATCTCTACATGCTTGTTCATGAATAAGCCCATTGAATCCAACAGGTCTTTTAAAATGCATGTTCTAAATAACATAAAGGATTGCATAATTAGTTATGATTATATATTTACCGTATCTTGGTAATTTCAACATTCATTTTAATTATATCCACCAATCAGGATTTGGGTTTTTAATCTGAGAAATGGTGAAACACAATTCAAGCAATGTAGTACATTAATATAGACATTTTAATGTGTCAAAGGACAAATGATGGTTTGTGGAAAAGGAGGATAGAATAGCTTGATTTGCATAATATCATAAATTAAAACTGGACAATTAATGTTCAGCCTAAAGATATAAACCCTATCAGAATATGTACTTGGGTATTCTTCATATTAATGTATATTTAAGTAAAAATATTACAAAATAGTCACATAAGAGCTGTTGTCTATGAGAGTAATTCCAAAATAAATCACTTTATTTTTAACAGTTAGTAGTTAGTATGAACCCTTATAAAGATATTCAAATGAATTTCTTGAGCACAATAGTATATACAGGATAACAGAATTGGAAGGGACCTTGGAGATCTTCTAGTCCAACCCCGCCTCTGCTCAAGCAGGAAACTGTATACCATTCCAAACAAGTGGATGTCCTGTCTCTTCTTAAAAGCCTGTAGTGATGGAACACCCACTTCTGGAGGCAAACCGTTCCACTGGTTAATTTGTTTTTGTCCAAATTACAGCCAAAACAGCTGCATTAACGTTTGGTAATTAAGACAACTGGGAAGAAAAAAAAATCCAAAATTTTATTTTAGGCATAATGTTCTTGAAAGTGTCTATTTATTTTCCACCATAAGGATATAAATTCTGCAATTAATCCCGATTTAGTTAGAGTGCCAGGTCTGGACTGCCAAAATCCAGATACAAATATTAAGAAAAGCTTTGTTGCCGCCTTTGATCATCCGGAGTTCTGTAGCCTGCTATGAAATCAGCCTGGGACAAAAGATATCTTGCACCGACGTTTCTTAGGACCCAGCAGAGACGTCGGCAAAGGGCCGATTCAATCGTGTCGTAGGTGACCAGGGACCTTCAGACTGCTGCAACCTCAGAGATGGCGATCGCCATGAGTTTGGAAGCGCTTCGGTACCGCAGGGGATCCCTGCAGATTCTCAACCAGCTTCTGCTGCCTCATCAGACTCTCTATGAGGAAATAAGCAGCGTTCGCCAGGGCTGGGAGGCCATTCGGTCTATGAAGGTGCTTCCAGGGGGGTGGGACAAGATAGAAATTACCAGGTTCAGCTAAAGAACGTTGCACGTGTACCTCTAAAAAGCACGGTGATCGGAGTCACCGCCACGTAGTACGGAGGGGCGTTGGTGTTACAGAGTCTCTGGAGAGTTTCTCAGATTCTGAGTATTGACTTATAGATGAAACTTTTGCGGAGTTAAAAGTCCTGCAAAGCTAAAAAGTCCTGCAAAGCTAAAAGTAAAAGTGAGGGAATATAAGGATTTCGGGCAACAGACAAAGAATCGCGATTGTGTTCATATTTAGAAAGGCAAAGTAGTCTTTCACTGTGTTGAATCAATCCCAATTGACTCCTATGGTGAGCCAAAATCCGTATTTTCAGCCACAAGGGCAGTCTTCCCTATGAGATACAATGACTGTAAATCTATTTGCACATATATGCTTACTATTATCTTAGTTCATATTCAACCCACATCTGGGGTACCAAATTTACAAAAGCTACAAAAATCCCAACAACGGTGGTAACAAAACTGACGTTATGATCTATGAGAGCCCAGATTGTTGGGGAAAATATGCTGACGCTGTAAACCACTTAGAGAATGGTGTAAAGCACTATGAAGCTGTATATAAATCTAAGTGCCATTGCTATCTAGTCTAGTGATCACCACACTAGGATAAAATAAGGCTTTGGATTGCATTGTGGTTCATGTTTTATCCAAATTCAGCCATTGTATAAGAGGTCTGTATACAGCTAGTTCAACAGCTTACAACAGTTGATCCAATATTCTTATTTATTTATTTATTGTTCTGTTGGCTGGATATAATTCTTGTGATGGGACTTGAGTAATGTAAAAGCAATTAGAATCTTTGGGAATTAAAAAATTATATTTTTCCTGATGCAGCCTTAAAATTGCATTTGCATTTTTTGCAACAATCAATGCTGCTGATTGTATTGAGTTGATTGATTACTATTTTATGTATTGATGACTACTCCAGTATCTCTTTCACACATACCATTACTAAGCTATATATCCCTTATCCTATATCTGTGCAAGTTTATTCTTAGAATGGTATCAATGTAGTCTGATTTCCATTTCTTTAACTCTCAAACCAGAAAGATATACGGATGTTATACCAGTGATGTCGAACCTTTTTCGGTTTGTGTGCCAAATCCTGCGTGCCCCCCACCCACAATGCAATGTGTCCATGTGCACATGCACTCCACGCATGCACGCATGACCCCCGGGATTTCTAGGGGGGAAAAGCCAAAAAACAGCTGTTTTTCGGGCTTTTTTTGAGCAAAAAACCCTGGGTCGCATGCGCAGTGGAACTGGGCTGGGCAATAGCTGGCGTGGCGGGTGACATGTCTCCGTGTGCCATTTTGGGCACACATGCCATAGGTTCACCATCATGGTGTTAAACCCTTATTTAGATTTATATGACTTCAGTACCACCTTTGGGGGAAAGGGTTTTTTTCTATTTTTACACCATATATCCTGTGTAATGGTTTCAATTACATTGGCCACCAGAGGGCAGTGGAAAACTAGTTAATTTAAGTGACTAACTGCACTTATATGTTAAATTCAATTTACAGGCAGTTCTTGCTTACCCAGCATTTATTTAGCAATTGTTCAAAGTTTACCAAGGTGTTGAAAAAGAAAACTTATGACCAGTTCTCGAAGTTTGGGCACCCTAAGTATGGTCATTTGATCATAATTTGGACATTTGGCAACCAGCCTGCACTTAGTTGCAGCATCCTATGGTCAAGTGATCACCATTTGCGACTTTCTCTGCTAGCTATCCACAATGAAAGTCAATGGGAAAGCTGGTAAAAAAGGATGCAAGTGGTTCTGGTAAGTCGCTTGCCCCTTCCCCTGCCTGGCAGCAGCCAATCCCAGCCCCATTGTGTGCCATATCTTACCTGCTTGCTGACCTTCTTGAGATTCCTTGGGTCTTGCTTAATGACCAATGATACTTGCTTAATGACAACAGTGGGGATTGCCAGAATTGCCATTGTTAAGCAATGCAACTACATTACTGGAAATTCCAGTCCCAATTACTGTTAACTAAGGACTTACATTTCTCTATTTTAGTGTAATATGTGAACTAAGTCTTACTTCATAATAGGCTGGTCTTTGAGAAGTCACCGGTATTTGGCCAGTGGAAAGACATTTTGTTAAATGTCACAAATATTTCTAAGAAAAATAGTTTTTCAATAATCTAACTGGAGGCACTAGCTATCCCAGCACCAAAATAGGTGAGGACTAAAAAGTGTTACAGATTCTTATTTAATATATACTTATATAAAGTATGGCTTTGTAGCCTTAAATTATTAGGTGTGATGTTGGGAATCATGTTTCTGTTTATCTCACTAAATATTTCCAGAAAGAATCTGATTCATCTCAAGTCAGACTGTTTCCACTGTCAAATCATTGAAATATTGGGACTCCTTGGCTAGATTTAGCAGTGTTTTATTTATTTATAAAACAAGTTTTACATGCTAATTAATCTTCTGATTCTAGGAATCTTACAACACAAAATTTAATACTAATAAAATATGAATCAGTAAAATATATTTACTGATTATGATTATGTGCCATCAAGTTTTTTTGACTTCTAGTGGCCACATAGATACATAGGTGTCCTTCATCATGATCTATCCTTAACCTATTCCAACAGTGCACTAATTTCCACTGTAATACAGTACTATAAATACATTTATAAAACCAGCAAAATATATAAATAAACCTATTGTTGCAATACGATTTATTTATTTACTTCTATCTATCCCACTTTTATTATTCTTGGAATGTTGTAATGCTCTCTTTCTACTACAGAGAAAGTCTTGACCCTCCTGATTTCTTCCAGGGTGAGTACCTGGAAATCCTCTCCCTACCTAGGTCAATCAAATTCCTCATAAGAAAAAGATGGATGTTCAGTGTATTGTAAAATCCTCCTTAGCCTATTGTTTTCTGAAAACCTAATTAATCTGATTAATTTATGGGACATACAAATTACAAAAATCAAATTAAGTAACCATTCAATTAACTGTGTGAACAAAGTCTATCATAATTTTATCCTAATACTTGACTACTTTAATATTTCCACCTGTTGGTTCATGCTGGTCTTCAAGTATAATAGAAAATCACTCTGTTTCACCTTCTATGTTAGCAGCCTGTCAAATTGTGATCTTATCTCTCCTTCTATTTCTCTTTTCAAGCATTCTTAGTAGGACTTAATTTCCATCAGGTCATTTTTCTAGATGTTTGAAGTTGTCGTTTAAAAATTCAGATCAGATTATTCCAAATAATCTTTTCCATTATTTCAGGAACATTTCAGTATTTATAAACAGTTTTAACCCTGTGTACCATACTTGATACTGTAAGTTGAATTATTTTTAATATGACTTTTTGATATATTTATTGTTTTTATTCCTTTTTTGTTGTACATTACCAGAGTGTTGTACATTACCAGACATTTGTAAAATGGGTGGCCGTATAAATTTGATAAATAAATAGATAAATAATATTCAAAACTGACTACATAATACATGCTGTGCAGAATTAATTCCCACTACATTCAATATTTTGCCAGGAAAATGTATACAGAAAGATAGTTAATGAAGTCATTAATCCACAGAACATTCTATGGAATGTTTGAAAATATGTATTCACTATTCTCAGCTGCAAGGGTAAAGGAAAATGGCTGAGCTTATATACAGTAGGTGACCATCTGCCCTTCCCTCATAAATACTAAGGAATCTATTTTCTATACCAGATGATGTTTCTATCTTTAAAAGCAATCCTACATAGAGTGTCTTCTTTTCTATTGAAATCCACATAGAGTGGTTTACATCCAGGTAGCTGTATACTGATTGATGGGTAACATTGAGGTTGTAATCACCTACCTTGTTTCCTATGAAGCTTTCCATCCTCTCTTTATTTTTATTTTGTTGTAGATTCTTTTAATTAAAAAATATTGAAAATATGACACAGCAGCATTTTTTATTTACGTTTATGCCTCTAGATCTCATATAGATTCCATTGGCCTCACTGGAAAATTTTTAAGCAGTGGATATTGAAGGCAAGACCTTATAGAAGTATTCTTATCTATCTGCGGGGGGGGGGGGGATAAAATATAAACTGGAAGCCTAAGGATGAAAAAGAGCATGCTGGAGGATTGAAAAGATATCCAGGAGCAAGTTTACCCATTGGCCTTCTAGTAAATGCAACTTTGTGGTGCTCATTTGATGAGTAGTCAAGGCTGTCCTTGGACAGCCACTTTATGAGAACAGCCATTAGGTGTTAATTTTGGCTTGCTGTCCCCCCAATGTATTTGTGTTGAATATGAAGTTTCTTGCTTTTTATGTGTGTTATTTTAAATTGAAATTAAATATCTCTTCTTAGGTACGAGGTGCTCCAGCTATTGCCATTATAGGTTGTCTGAGTTTGGCCGTGGAATTGCATAATAAAGAAAACGAAGAACTGAGTTTGGGTAACCTGGAGAATTTTGTGTTGGATTCACTAAGCTACTTAATAAGTGCCAGACCTACGGCTGTCAACATGGCCCGTGCAGCTCAGGAGCTGGGACATTTTGTCCAGCAGGAGGGAAAACAGGAAGGGGCCACTCCAGAAAGTTTACGCAAAAGGTGAGAGTTCAAGACCCTATCTTTTTTCTGCCCCCAAACTGTTAGCAAGAAACATGCAAGTTTGTGTAACCTCTTATTGTAGTGTGATCAACTGGGCAGAAGCGTTGCTGGACAAAGACCTAGAAGACAACAAAAGCATTGGGGAACATGGAGCTTGCCATCTTTTGCAACGAGTAGGGCAGGACAAAGTGAGAGTCCTGACTCACTGCAATACTGGCTCATTGGCCACTGCTGGTTATGGCACTGCACTTGGTAAGTGGCATCTCTCTGCATTCAAGAAGCATTACCATTTCTGTCCTTTGTGACAAAAGGATAAGAGGTTACGGTAATACAGGTAGTCCTTTACTTACAACCATAGTTGGGACCAGAATTGCCATTGCTAAGCAAGATGGTTGGAAATTACTACTCCTTGGATGCTTCTGGATTGAAAGGATCAGCAATTTCCTGCTATAAGCAGTTGTCCAAGCTTTGTTGGCTGAGGAATTCTGGAAGTTGAAGTCCATAAGTCTTAAAGTTGCCAAGGTTGGAGACCCTTGGTCCAGGGGACACCCAATTAATAGCACACATTCTTTGGGGAGGCTCCTTTTATGTTTTTATACAATTAAAGTGACATACAATTTTGTCAGTTTAATGCCATATAGTATTCCTTATTTTAATTGTGATGTTTCTGACACAAATCAACAAACAGGCAAGATGCTTAAGTGAGTCGGCCCAATTTTATGACCTCTTTTCGTCATGGTTGTTAAGAAAATCACTACAGTTGTTAAAAGAGTCATATTGCTAAATGAATCTAGATTTTCCCATTGACTTTGCTGGCTGGAAAGGTTGCAAATAATGATCACATGACCCTAGGATGCTGCAACCATTGTAAACGCATGCCAGTTGCCAAGCAACTGAATTTTGATCATGTCACCATAGGGATGCTGTCGTGGTCATAAGTGCAAGTACTGGTTGTAAGAGATGTCACCTCTTATAATGGCCTGCCTCAGTTTGTTAGGATTTCAGCTCTCAACATCTGAAGGAAGACTCCAAATTGCTTGGTATGTTGACAACTTGTAGCCTTTTATATGCTGCACCACTCAAGAGCCTTGAGTGGTGCTGCAGGCTAAACGCTGTACTTTGTAATTAAGTATTCAGCTCCCAGCTGCCTGCAATTTAGCAGTTCAGATCCCACCAGGCTTAAGGTCAACAGCCTTCCATCCTTCCGAGGTAGGTAAAATGAGAACCCAGATTGTTGGGGGCAATATGCTGACATTGTAAACTGCTTAGAGAGGGTTGCAAGACCTGAGAAGCGGTATATAAATACAGTGCTATTGCTAATAATTTCTATTGCTGTTGTTTTGACTTGTTTGTAACATTGCTTCATAGGTATCATTCGCTCATTACATGCCAGGGGTCGTCTGGAGCATGTTTACTGTACTGAAACACGGCCATACAACCAGGGGGCCCGGCTGACTGCTTATGAATTAGTATATGAGCAGGTGCCTTCAACACTCATTGCTGATAGCATGGCCTCCTTGGCAATGAAAGAAAAAAAGATATCAGGTAGATGTCTTGTTTTCTTCTTTTTCTGCATTACTCCTGTCCTTTCTAGATTTCATGCTAGGATATGATTATACATGTGAGTCAATGGTTGGCTAAGAGTTCAAGAGCTGAAGTTGTTAAGGAAAATGCTGTTCAGGTCACTTAGCAATACTGATGTCTTGGTATTGGGCATTCGATTTAGTTGTATAATAAACAAATCTAATGACCACTAAAAGTTTGGTTCCATCCTTCAGAATTGCTTGGTAGAATTGGCAGCAATAATCATGTAGACATGGAAAGGAAAACCTTGTTGGAAGGAAGAACATATGGCTAAATGAAAGTCAGAATTGAAAGCAATGTTTGTTATGTAGGGAGTCTCAGTTTGAATCTCTAATCTTCACTTAAAAGGATTTCAGATAAAAGGACAGAGAAAACCATACTTGAAATTCTGGGAGGATTTCTGCTACATAATATATGCTATTATGCATATAAAATATATGGCTTGGTTCTGTGAAAGGCATAGTTCTGTTTTCTATATGCTGATCCCTAATTATATTACTGAATAGCCTAGTACACGCAACGTGCCAAGCCATCATCTGACTTGTTAAGTTTTACCATATGTATTGTGTGAACCCAACCAATAGGGATTTAATCAACAAGCCAGCTAGGAATGCGCAAAGAATAAGAAAAATAATGAATTGTTCCCTCTCTTCCATCTTGAGGAAATTTTAAAAACATATGGGAACATGTACCTGACTCTGGAAAATACGGAGCAGGAATACAATTGGCACTAGGGAAATTTTGTAAAAAAAACCAAAACCCCAAAACAACCCACAGCAAGCCCTCCTTGTTCTCTTCTACTTTCCCCTTATTCTTCATTCCGAATAGTCTGGCATTGACATTTAGCATTAAGCTTTTAATTGCCATTGTCCTTCTTTTTGTAATCTAGCTGTCATTGTGGGAGCAGACAGGGTTGTTGCTAATGGAGACACTGCCAATAAAGTTGGTACTTATCAGCTGGCAATTGCTGCAAGATACCATGGGATTCCCTTCTACGTGGCAGCACCCAGCACTTCCTGTGACCTGCAATTAAAACATGGAGGGCAGATCGTTATTGAGGAGCGGCCAAGTCAGGAACTGACAGACATCAATGCTGTACGAATTGCAGCACCAGGTAGCAAAACATTGGAAGGTTATATGTAAACAAAGGTTGCATGTAAAGAAAGGAGACATGATAGAATACTAATATTTTCAGTACTATTTGTAATCAGTGATCTAACAGTAGCTGCCCCAGCTTACAGGAATCTAGATGATGTATATACTTTGAGTAAGTTGTCATTGATCAAGAAAATGTATTCTGACTTGAATCTCCTTGGATACATGACAGTCTAGTAAGCTATTATCTATTTTTTGAAGAATGACAATTGATTATGGAAATTTAGTCCAAAGTTTCTTGAAGAACATCAAGTTGCCTACCATTTGTGTATTTTTTTTTTAGTTTTGAAGCATTTAGATATCCTTTCTGCATCTTCTCTTTTTAGAGATGCTTGTTTCCTGTTTTTTAAAACTAAGCCATAACATTTACCATTAATGAAATAAATACATCTATATATATAAAGCAAAAGTCCGGTGCGCACGTAAGTTTGTATGCGCTCTATAGAAATGTTTAATTCAAGCTGGAGATTCCTGAATTTTCCCC
>JANHJO010002187.1:47304-62525 GCA_032468235.1 Pseudoxyrhopus heterurus | reverse complement strand
TTCAAAGTATAAGATGCATCCCCCCCCCCCAAAGAGGCTGAAAATTAGGGTGTGTCTTATACTTCGAATGTAGGCCTGCCCACCCATTTTCACCTACCTGTTCCAGGCTGCAGATCACATTGCTGCCTCTGCCTGTTCGAGTTTTCAGCAAGGCTGCAGAGATTGCTGCCTCCACACAACGGCTGATTGGGAAGGGGGGTATTCCGACAATCATCTGCCTAAACTGAAACTGAAACTGGCTTCAGCAGGGAAAAAAAATCTGAGGCAGATTTCCCCTCCCCTTTTTTCTCTGCTCTGAAGCTAGTTTCAGTTTCAGCACAGACTGATTCAGAGTAGCCCCAGTCAGCTGTTGTGAGCTTTGGGGAAGAAAACAAGGGGGGGGGGAAATCTGCCTCTGCCTCCCAGATTTTTCCCCCCGTCTCCTGTTCTGAATCCTGTTTCAGTTTCAGCCTGATTCAATGAGACAAATTGCTAGGAAGCACAGGCAGATTTTTCTCTCCCTTTTTTCCTCCCCAAACCTGGGTGCGTCTTATACTTCGGAGCATCTTATACTCGAAAAATATGGTATATAATATCAAAGAAAAACTAACAGCAAATAGTCAAGAATTTAACTACTCTTGATAATATTTTATTTTGAAGTATTACATGCTGTGGCATATTGTGTAATCATTTATTCCTTCCATAAGAGTGAGGTTATTGAAGGAAAAAGTTTTCTTTTTAAATAGAATATTTCCAGATCCAACACTTTCAGCTTCAACATGTCTTGGAAGACCTACATCCATCCATTTAGCATCCATCTCAGTTGGTAAAGAGGTGAGTAACTCTTTAGTTCTGTATTTTCTCCCCAAATGCATTCTACATTCTTCCCATGATTTCAGTCTACAGAGAAAGATTTCATTAAAGGTAAAATATATAGATCATTTTTGACATCTTTAAATCATAGCAAGTGATGCAAGATAATAATGTACAGAGGAACACGAGTGGAAAGTGTTAATTGTAAGAGATTGCCAAAAGATATTTAGTACCATCAGTCAGTACTAAAAGTCATTCATAGAATAAATTGAAACGCACTAAAAAAAAAAAAAACACTAAACAAGCATGATAAGGCATGGAAAATAAATAAGGTTGCACGTTATTAATAATAAAATACAATAGGATGTATTATTCACTAATATACAGACCTATCCATTATATTTAAGAAATTATTTCATAAAATTTGTCCATTGGTATGAATAAAACAGAACTTTATTAACATGTCTTAGTTTTCGTTCCGTAACAGAAATTAGAGATAATGAAGGAAATACTGTGTTAAATGGTAATATGAATCAAATTCTTCTTTCTAGCTCCTAAAAGTAAATAAAATTCAAAGGAAACTCAAAGGAGAATATACATGAACTTCATCACGCAAGCCCTTGTTTTTGCAGGATGAAAGATCCAATAAACCTTAGGACAATCTCATTTCCACCCTGTTCTGTTTACACATGGGAATTAGATAGAATGAAACATGTGTAAGAACCTTGTATAGCTCCATGTAGCTCTCTATCTTGCCTCAATAAAAATATATAAAAATTAGTAATTTGCTCTGCGTAGATAGAACAAGGTTTCTATACTTCGAGTAAAAAAATATTTTAAGTCATCTAGGCAGGAAGATATTCAGGGTTATCATTTGATCCTATCAGTTTCTGAGATCTTTACTCAGTTATTCTTTTCAGGACAAAGCCATTTTTTAGCAAAGATATATATTATTTAAAAAAGCAAGATATTTAAACATGAGTTAGATACCAAACTTTTCTTGTAACACCATAACAAGAGTCCAGTATTGGCAAAAGTGAAAATAGAAAGCTCTTCATTAAACACTGAAAGGATTTCATTATATATAGCTGCATGTTCTATTCTTAGAAAAATCTTCAATTACCAGGTGCCATCAATAAGAGTCAACAATGAATGAAAAAATAATTTAAAAAAGTAATTCATTGGAAAAAAAACCCTCTCTTTTAAATCTTATCTAGCATTGTAAGAATTATCTTCCATTTCCACAGCTAACAGAGATACCAATGTATTCACTATTTGCGTTGTCACCGAAAACTGAAACTATAAGGTTTTGGTTAACCTTGAAATCTAAGCCTGTGAATGACTTTATGTAGCAGTATACCATTAAAACAACATTTCTAGACTGCTCATCATTGACTGCTATTGCTTGTGAACTATTTCCTGATGCTTTCCAAGCATTCATGTCTTACAGTCCATTTATTAGTGGTATTGAGACTGAATGAATCTGTTCATCCATATCGTATATCATTGCTAGTGCTTGAGTGAACATGACCCAGTCAACTACCTGGATCATTAGCTACTTGGATCATTACGGCCGAACACAGAAGCAGCTAAAACATGGTTTTTCCTCTCCTGTAATTTCTATTTTAAAGAAACAGTTGAAAGTCATAATGATTACATAGAGGCTTTTTTCCCTGATTTTTCTTCCTAGTTAAAATTGCAAACTATATCACTTCTTTGGCTTAAGTGATAAAATTAGCATACAGATGTGACATTGCAGTTTAAGTGTTTCATTGCACCTCGAAAAGAGAAAGAGAGAGAATCTGGGAGAGGAGTTAAGACCCCTTTCATCACAAGTTAGTCTGCAATTATTCTATTGAACCATTGGCAAAACTTAATTATACTGACGAGGAACAATTTTATATTTCCTTATCATCACTTTTATTTCAAGAAGGAGTAAATGTGTAAACTTTCAAATTAGATGCTATGAAGTAATTGGTCTAAGTCTTGAACTTTTAATTAACAGAAATTAAAATGTGTTGAAACAATGTGGGATGTTGCCCCATTTTTGGAGATACAAACGACTCCTTATTGCAACATAGCTCACTCAGTTTTGGAGAAATTAAATAAACTAACCTGTTTGATGAAGGTGATCTCTTGCTAGTTCAAATAAACGCATGTGCATATTTGTTATGGGATTAAAGGACCCACAGGCAAGAAGAACGAGGGGTGTCAGATGTTTCATTGAGCCAAGTAATCTTCAATAGCACATCATTCATCTGAAAGGAGAAAATAACAATTGTAACAATTCATCCAGCTTTCTCAATTATTTGCGAAAATAATAAATGATAACCTCACTTTCAGGAAAAGAAGATTCTGTAAGGCTGAGACCATGGCAGAAGAGACCCTCCCCCCATCCTGGGATCTGCCAAGTATAATTCTCTGACAGATAAAGATCCAATTATCAGTTCTTGATATGAAAATTATTCAGAAGAATTATAACAGGTTCAGAGGACAACAAAAATAGACAGGTGAAACAACTGGGCATGTTTAGGGTTAAGAAAAAAATACAGATGTGTTAGATGTAATAGCCATTCTAGAAAGATGTCACTCAGAAGAAAACCAAGATCTCTTCCTTATTTTTCTATAGTGCAGGACAGAGAATTATGAACTTAAGTAATAGGAAGGCGGATTTCAATTAAATGTTAGGAAAAAAAAATTAACAACAGATTCAATAACGGTACAAATCACCCAGATAGGCTTCTTTCACTAAATACATGGAGGTTGGACAGGAACCTTCCCTAGATTTTTTAAAATTTGTATACTGAGCATGCAATTGGATTTGATGGTCTAAATGTACTTGGCCGATTATATGATTCTACCCAGTTGCACAGATAATTGGTACCTTACACAAAATCAGTTCAGGATTCCAGGAACTGTTCCATTCCCCCATAGTTTTCGACCTGCATTTCATCTTTTTCAGCATGCCATGTCTATCAAATTCAATTAATTCTCCTTGACCTTTTTTGTCCCATTCCTTTAGGCGTTTTAATTTGAAAAGTATTTTGCATTTCCATAAACTTTTGGGTTTTTTTTTTAAATCAAGCCTGCTGTTAATTCTTCTCTTAGTAGATGGTGAAGCTATAGAAATAGCATATTCTGAACATTGGAAATAGTAGGAATGTTGGAAATAAACTGATATAACCCACTCAGGTTATGTCAGTCAATATACACAAAATACTTCCACCTAAAATTCTGTCAATCTGTAAGACTGAATAATAGAATAACAAAGAAAAAAGCAGGGTAGGGAGAGACACCTTTCAGCTCTCAGGGAAGTCTAGTTACTTCTTCTGCAACTAGCTTTCCACAGGTTAAAACAGAATTTCTTTGTTTAAAGGTGGATTATTTATTTTCCTTTGGAGAATGTTTCCTTAACTGTGCTAAAGAATACAAAAGAAACGTGTATCATTTTCTTTCATCTCAAGTCCAGAATGCCAAATTGTTTCTGATGTTCAACAATATTCTGTAACTTTGGCACTCTGATTCTTCTCAAACAGAAAAGAAAAAAGGAAATGTCCCTAGAATCCTCTGATGAACAAATTATTGGGTGTTTTTCATCTGTCTTCATATTCAAAAAGCAGTTTACTGCTATATGGCTTAGAGGTTGTAGTGACAAGCTGCTTATTCTGATATTGACATCTCTTTATAAGTAATTATTCTCCCAACTTCCATTATAAAAATTCTATTAATTTTGGGATCTTTAAATATAAACCAACCTACAGAAAATCTATTGTATTTTAAATAAAGATACTGAAGTAGAACATTAGATCAAAGAAAGAATCACAGCTGTAAGGATTACTGCTTTAAAGAAATACTTTAGAAATATAACCTTTTCTTTGATAGTTACAGAGCACTGATAATGTGCGTACAACGACGAAGAAGGAAAAAGAAAGCCTATGGCTAAAAATACTTATTTCTGCTCAGTAAGTATGTCAAATTAAGCATCCACATGGCTCCAGAAATCCTACACTGCAATACCACAAGCTGAGCATACTGTTCACAAATTTCCCAGCTATATTGCTGCTATTCATTTTGCATTATCTTGCATGCTTAAGTATTTCATTTTGGCTAATACCGTGAGCCAAAATAGTTGTGGGAGGCATTACATTTCTATGTAAAGAAAGGTTAGGAAGAATCTATACAATATTTACATGAGTATGTGAAAAAAGCTAGGTAAACCATCCTTATTTCATACTCTTTTAACCTCTGTTTTATGACTATCCAGTATTAGTCTATAAATAATTACTAAAATTTATGGAATATAGTAAGGAAACCTGAAAACCTAAGTCAAAATTGCTACCTTACTCAGCTCTATTTAGTGAAAATGCATAAGTGAATGCTTGTACTTTGAAGTTCATAAAGTAACACAATAAAGATTATGGATTATGTAATTAAATTTGATCCTGTGGGTTCTGAGGGTGTGGACAAGGGTGCGATGAGCGCTGCCACCTACTTGTTGGATCCGTGGCCGTCCTGGCTGATTTCGGCTAGTCGGGAGGTGATACGAGGCTGGCTCCAGGCAGTGATCAACGCTTCTTTGAGTGAGGGGTTCATCCCATTGTCCTTGAAAGAGGTGGTGGTGAGGTCCCTCCTCAAGAAGCCTTCCCTGGACCGAGCTGACTTAAAGAACTTTCGTCCTGTCTCCAACTCCCCTTTTTAGGGAAGGTTGTTGAGAAGGTGGTAGCGCTCCAACTCCTACGGACCTTGGAGGAAGCTGATTATCTGGATCCTAATCAGTCTGGATTCAGGCCCGGGTACAGCACTGCAAAATTTAAATATTCACCTTTTTAAAATCAAATATGTGGACTTAGCTGGATATTAACATTAATAGATCAAAAAGATATGGATGGTTAAATCAAAATCTTTTCAGAGTGGACGTTTAAAGTTTTTAAAAGTTTTCTGTGTTAAAATGCAAATTGTGTTTTTTATCATTTCTATCGTGGGAGTTGGGCAAATGGGCACATATAAGTAAATACTGCTAAAATTTGATTATATGTTCCAAGTTCTGATAATTATTTTTCAGTTACAGACAAACCAATGGCCTTTTTATATTTTTAATAAAAAAGCAGCAGTTTTAATCAGCAAATGGCAGTGGTCATCAATGAGCATAACTCATAACACTCAACCTACACTCTATTTTTCTATCATTAATATTAAAGGTATGAGAGGTTAATTGAGAAAGGAATTATCTGTAGAACATCCTAAGACTGCTTTCAATTTAGCATTGTGTGATTATCTGACAATGTTAGTTCAAACTTAACACTCCAAAGACATATTTAAAACAAATACTCTAAACTCAGACTTCCATCTCTATATTTAATTGATTAATTACTTTAATCTTAATTTAAGGGGAAAAATAGCAATTTTTTAAAAAATAGTTGTTCAAAGCCAATGCAAAAGGTTTAGCCGGGATAAACTAAATCTTCAGAGGCTTTTTGGATATTTTATCAAAGAAACTGTCAAGATCCGCCAATCACTTCAGCCCTGCTTCGCTATGATGGCATCCTGCGACGGGGAATAGGCGAATGTCAGGACGAGGGATAACAGGAACCAGAGATACCAGGAGAAACAGGAGCCGCAGTGATGCAATGGTTAGAATACATTACTAAAGGCTACTTCTGCTGACTGCCGGCTGCCTGCAATTTGACAGTTCGAATCTCACTAGGGTCAAGGTAAATTCAGCTTTCCATTCTTCCGAGGTTAGTAAAATGAGGACCCAGATTGTTGGGGGGAATATGTTGACTCTTTAAACCGCTTAGAAAGGGCTGTAAAACCTGTGAAGCTGTATGTAAGTCTAAATGCTATTGCTACCAACCCAAGAGAAGAGACAATGGTTGAAAGATCCAAGGACATAGAATGGAATGCAAATGGTTATCAAAGAGGCACCAAACTTTAGACGATTACCAAAACACTAGTTTGAATACTAGTGAATACATTAACGAAATGAGCAAGTGAGGAAGGGCCTGGGAAATGGAAAATCACTGAATTTATCCAGGACTATTCAGATCTGGCTTTGCTTACGCTGTAACCACTTGGTTTTAGTAAAAGTATACCTTTCGCTACAAATGGAGTTGAGGGTCTTTCTTTTCTAAACACTGAAGCTGGGACAGGCCTGACATAAGCCCAGGTTGCATCTTGCCTTTATATTCTCCCATCTTCATCAAAGATTTTAAAACTTATGCTGCAAGAGTGGAGTAGTAGAGATAGCAAGCTTTCTTACTTTAGCATGACATCTTATCTGACTAAGGAAATAATGCAAGTCAGCTATTTCTGCCACAATGGACACATTGGGGTCTGCTTTGAGCATTCTTTTAATAATCCTATTCTTAAACAGGATTAAGTAATCCTATTACTTCTCTCATTATTTTTACATGTACCTTTCACTATTCCTCTTAACAATAGGCAATGAATGTCTTTGACTTATTTAACTGTTTTCGTGTTTATGTCAACAGTTAACAAACTAAATACCAATCAGAATGTAATTAAACATTTCACTTTAATTTTAAAAACACACCAGATGCAATACTGATTTGATATACATCATTACATTACCTCAGAGGCTTAAAAAGAAAATTAAGCTCTGAGATACCCTTAGAAAATATTAAGAAATAACCAAAGTGATGTTTACTACTTTATCACGTTAACTAATTTTGACATAGGCATAGTATTACACTGTAAGAATACATACTATATAGATGGATACTTTAAAACCTTGTTGGCAGATCCTTTCCTTTAAGGGTTTTCCCGTAAAATGTACCTACAATAAGTCAGACTGAATCTACTGACAACCTGTCTTTCTAGGTGGGGAGTTCTTAACCCATTTAGTAACAGTTTCTCCCTCTAGGTTAGTCCTGGGAAAAACAGAAGGGAAGATATTTTAGATCTTTCTATCCCAAGCCCAGTAATACAGACCATAGCAAAATTTGGTTAATTTTAAAGAAAAAAAAAGAGAGAGATAATTGTGCAACAACAGTCTTGCATGTGGGTGAGGTTTAATTAGAAATATCCTTGTGAAACATGGCATTACATTCTTAGATAAAAGGAGTTTATTATCTCCTCGTTTGTCACAGAACCTACCTAGGAGACAAGCATATAATTAATAGCAAGGATGGACACATCTAGATAAACCCAGCGAATATTAATTTTCAGTAGCTAGGCATAAGAGATCAATACTCAGAAAAAGCAAATAATTACATTCAATAATGTATAAAAATTTGAAGATGATTTCTAAGATTTTCAAAATCTCTGGAGAAAGACCAACATTTATAAATAACCTTTTGCAACTTATTTCATATAAAATCTTTTAATGTGCCCTAACTGCAAATTCTTCTTTTCCTGTTATAATTATTTATAATTTCTTCTTCACTGTGAGCATAAATTAGCTAGGGCTGAACCATGAATTCCAACAGTAACCCAACACCTGCAGAGAAAAGAAATTATTGAATGCAACATATTTAATTGTAAGCTGTCTACAGCAGCAGGAGAGACAAAATCTAAATTTTGTTTTATAATACTATTCAGTTGCAAACAACACTTTACACATCAATGCAGCACAGCCCCTGTGATGATTTATATGAGTGTGTGTTAGCCAAAGTTAATGTGAATTTTAAATAAAAAGGAGCTCGGAGGGCTTAACCTCTTCTTTACTCACAATTTTTATCTTCCATATTCTCTGCTGTAATTCTTCTCTACTTTGCAATATTCCAGAAACAGACATCTAGAATAAATAATGTGGGATACAGTAATTAGAATATTATAGGAGGAGGAGAACTGGTTAAGAAAATCCTAGTTCCTCTTCCCATAAGGATGGGCTACATCAAGCTATTTTTCACCACTGCATTTTTCACCAAATGTAATCCCATTCTGGGACTATATCAAGGAAGATCTATCTTATTATAGCAAGATAGAACTATGAAATAAAACAAGCAGAAGTCAGTCTAGGAATATACTTTCTACTTAGTATATTTAGTCTACTAGAAAAGGGAGACTAAATACTGGAAGCAGTCTATATTTTAGACTTAGGCCAGTTGTTTCAACCTTAGTAATTTTACGTTGTATGGACTTCAACTCCCAGAATTCTTCAACCAGCATGCTGACTGGGAAATTCTGGGAGCTGAATTTACAGTTAAAATTTCCAAGGTTGAGAAACACTGCTTTAAACTGATTTTAATTACTGAAAATCTTAGGTGGTTTATAAAGAACAAATATACTGCCAGAGGACTGAATAACCTTGCAGTTTTGGTAATATCTGTGTATGTTAGTTACACTACAGTTTAAAGCCTAATATGGGGGAATGGGAAAAATATTTCCACTACTGAGTTTAACAGGACTGCTGGATGGCTAGACTGGAAGTCAATATTTTGTCTATCCCACCATAACAGAATTTCTACACAACTGATGGAAAAATCCAAGTGTAGATACATCTGATGAGTACTCTGTCCAAGAGACACCTGATCTATGAATCACAGGAGACAAAAACCAGAAGCATCAGATGGACCTGTACAAAGTGGTTACACTTGAAAGGGGCTACCAGCATTAACACACAACACACACACTGGTTATGGGTAGGTTCTACAGAATTTTATCTCAAAGCCAGCAGTCTGAAAGTTAAAAACAAAATTTAGCCCTTGATGGAGAGATGTACAGGTAATGTCCTGACAGCGACCATTCAGTTATAATGGTGACGAAAAAGGTACACATATACAACCTTTGCAGTATCTCCCCTTCCCCCCCCCCTCTCTCTCACACACACACACCTTCACCACTATAGTTTAGTACATGTTCTGTGTTTAACCTGTTTTTTCCCTCCTCCCTTGCAGAGGGTAAGGATTATCTAAGCAAGCTGTCTCTTCTGAGCTGCTTTCTTGGCAGTATAGCACATTCCTAAAACGTTCTAACTGCAAATTAACAAGCTCAGCTCTTGACCTTAAGTAGTTGCTTAGAACGCTAGGGCTGGCTCATGCTGCTGCCTGATACTGACAAGACCCTAATCAGTTTCACACCAAAGGCTTTTACTTGCCTCCTAAGTGGCTTCCAGGAAGCACACTAGGCAAACACTAGGCATTAGCACATCCCTTTCCATGCACATTCCCTGTTGTGTGCCCACTTATTCTCTTGAAATCCTTTCTTCTTCTTCAATGAATGTAAATACAAACATCAATTCTTTTCTTGTTAATTATCCCAGCACCAAGAGGAGTATTCCAAAGGAGTGAGGAAAAAGGCCTGAAAGATTTGCTCCTTTACTTGGATTCCTCATGAGTAAAGAGTTTGAAATCTTCCCTGCCATTTGGATTCACATGGCATATCCTTCTAATGCTGTAAAGCAAAGGAAGGCTGAAATAAAATCATAAGCACATTTGTGATTACATGATTTTTCACTTAGTGACCATTTTTATGATTGAATTACCATGGCCCCTAAACAGGGACCACCTGTAGATGATAAGAAACTCTGAAATGATCCAAGTGCAGAAACATGACAAAGGAATCTTCCTGGGTCTACAAGGGATCAATATAAATTCTTAACCATACAAAAAAATCTATGGAGAAGATACAGAAGAAAGCCACATCAAAAATTGCTTCAGAACCAAGACAATTTACACCAATACATAAAACTGGCTACAAATGCACCTGCTTGCCAAAGATATGCAAAGTGGAAATAATGTCTTGATTAGACAAATGTATAAAAATAAGTCATTTTGCAGCTGTGTGTTATTAAGTATGTTGAAAAACATTCTGGTACTATTTAGTGTTTGTTTCGGGGACTAACCGTACTTATGAAGATTCTTACAAATTATGGAAAATATCTTTGCAAATTAATGGTGCTATAGTATGTTTTAAGACAAATATGGGCTTATATACAGTATATCTCAATGAGAAATGAGCCAGTTTGGTCTAGTGCAGGTGTTGCCAACCTGCAGCTCCAGAGCCGCATGCGGCTCTTTCGTTTCTCTACTGAGGCTCTGTTGTGGTTCCGTAGCGTGCTGCTGATCTGGCAGCCAATTCCGACTCCGAGGAAGAGATAGAGACAGTGTTGGAGAAGGGGGAGGAATCGGTTGTTGACATCATGCCAGAAGCTGGTCCCTCCACGAGCCAACAGGAGCCGATGGGTTCTGAGAGCACTGGGGAGGAGCCCTTAGCTGATGCCAGAAACCGGAGATTAATGAAAAGGAAACAGCAGTGTCAGCAACGCCGGAAGGGGAGAGGTCAAGCTACAGCTGTCCACTAATGGACCATACCCTAGAAGGGATAAAAGGGGTGTGGTTAGGAACAGCTCTTCGCAGAGAGCAACTTGTTGGAATCCTGATCTGTGTCCGTCTGTTTGGCTTTGAAAAAACTCTCTGTGGACTTTTCTGTTGTTGGACTTTGTTTGCATTCCCTGGTAATGACTTTGGACTGTTATCTTCTTCTTGGCACTCTTCCTGGATTTAGTTGGCTTTGAAAAACATACTTTAAAACAGCTTCTCTGTTTGTTAGTGAAATAAAAGGTGGTGGTTTGCTTTAACAAAACTAACTCTGAATCATGTCCTTTGGGGGAAACAGAACATGTGCCTATTTTGTTTATGTCTCTCCAATTTAAGTGCAAATTGTCTCCAGGTGGATGCCAATTATGTTTATTATCTGATCCTGATCCCCAGCTCTTAGTCTTTTGCACGGTCAGTGGAGACAAGGTGGTAGCTGTAAGCTGGATAGCCAGTCAGAGAGAAGCAGCAAAGCAAAGAGGACCGCTGGTTCATTACAAAACTACTTTTGGGTTATTAGCCCAGGCCCCAAAGAGAAATGGAGTGTGGGGAGAAATGCCATGGAAGAAATGCCTGAATCGTACGGTACTTTAAACATTTGGATGCGTTTCCTCCCTTCTGGACTCTCAGACGTTCATTTTTTTCTCCCGTCTTTATTCACGAGCTCTCTGCTTTCCCCACCTTCTTCTTCCCTATGGCTCAGCTGCATTTAACATTTCTTTAGTAGTACAGAGATTTATCTCCTCTGGACAATCTGTTACAGGGATTTCACAGCATTAAGCCACTACTATTTTTGATTGACGCCAACGTTGAATAAACCCTCCGCACAGGATTAAACCAAAGTGAACTTCCAATCCATGCGTGATGCTCCACTTCCTTCTGCCCTGGATGTATTAGTCAGATCTGTATTTCTGCTCATGGGCTGGCTGAGCTTCAGCACACTTTCTACCACCCTAGCAAACCCAAGAAAATATTTCCTCCTAGTGGAAGAGTTAGTTGGGGAAATTAGTAGTATAGCAGTAGGCAGTGAGAGATCCTCGCCCTTGGATGTATGAATTGCCATCTGAGACCCAAAAATGTATCACTCCTCTTTAGGCCTTCTGAGATATGATAATGGCAAAGCCACCATCATGTTTGCTTCTTTCCTTCTCCTTGTGTGAGATACATCCAAGACATTTGTGTTATCAGCGATCTGTTTATCTGGCATTAATCCCAAGATTGGCCACTCTGAAAATGTACGTGGCCAGCTTGACAGCAGAATAGAATATTTCATTATCATTGGAAAATCTTATTTAAAAGAGCAGAGCATGTGTTGACTGCAAAGAAGAAATTTGAAAATGGCAACTATCTTCTTGAGTTGCCCTGAACAACGAAATGGTCTGTTTGGTTTTGGCTTAGACTGTGGTATGAACCCAGCTATTGTGGGATTGGATTGTGATTTATGAGGTAGTGCAACATGTGTACTCAGTTATTGTAATGCACAATGTGTATACCCAACAACTCTGAAAACTTTGGTATTTTAAAAGCACTATTGTGTAAGGGGTATCATTCTGAAGCAGGTATATCTTTCGGTGGATTTGGATTGTCCCTAGTTGCAAAGCTGAATACCACAAGCTCAGTAGACATATCAGCATGTAGTTGGAGAAAAATTGTGCCGGGTGACCTTTAATTACAGCCAATCTAAAAAGCAGGCTAAAGATCAAACTAGGATTTTTAGAATGGAAGAGACCAAGAGTTTAGCTTCTGAGGAAACAGGATGGGTAAAATAGGCTTTTGAGGTCTATATGATCAGTTTTCTTGTGAGTCCCTTGGACTGCAAGGTGATCAAACCGCTCAGTCCTAGAGGAGATCAACCCTGACTGCTCTTTAGAAGGCCAGATCCTGAAGATGAAACTTCAATACTTTGGCCACCTAATGAGAAGGAAGGACTCACTGGAGAAAAGCCTAATGCTGGGAACAATTGAGGGCAAAAGGAGAAGGGGGCGACAGAGAATGAGGTGGCTGAATGGAGTCACTGAAGCAGTCAGTGCGAGCTTAAATGGACTCTGGGGGATGGTAGAGGACAGGAAGGCCTGGAGGAACGTTATCCATGGGATCACGATGGGTTGGACACAACTTCGCAGCTAACAACAACAAGAACAATGATCAGTTTCTGGACTCAACCTGAACAAGCTGTAAGAGTAAACTGGGGACAAGATCAATCTCCTTTTAGAGCCTGCCTTGGTTCCACTTGAACTGCTTCTTGTTACGAGAGGTCTTTGCATGGCCCAAGACTGAAGAAGCAACAGTTCTGCCTTCTAATCTGCATCTTACAGTGCCATTCAAGAGTAAAGACCCGGGGCTTAATTTCAGAGGACTTCAGAGTCTGTCAGATTTTGATTCAGGGCAAGAATTTCTTTATACTCTGAAATTCTTATAAGCAGTCCCCTCTCCCACTTCTTAAATATTTGTCTCTGCTTACTTGAAATGCCTCTCATTTCTTTATGAGTTTCCACACCTACTCTTTTTAATCCTGAAGCTTTTCACATAAAATAAAATAGTTAATATAAAATTGCCTTCCAAAAATAGTGTTCTTCGTTGGATTATGAAAATTAAGCCTGTCCATACCCAGATGTAGTCGTCTTTAAATATTACATGAGTCACGCAGAATTCTGGTTTCCTGGCTTATAATATTTCCTTTTCTTGTCCTTAGCCTCATGGAAAAATATGTGAGGTACTGAAATGCTAAACAGAGCTTTTCCTTGTGTGCTTTTAGACTAGGCTTGCCTTAGATCTCTCTTTGGAAGGAAACTTGGTAAGGTTTCCTTAGATTTGGATTCAAGGGCTCAGGTTAGAGACAAATGGGAAGAGAGACAAAAAGAGAGAGAGGGAGAGAGAGAGAGAGAGAAAGAGACATGGATGGATGGATAGATAGATAGATAAACAGAAATCTCTCAAAAATATAGGAAGTGCCATGATTCAGTGGCTGAGTTCCATACAATGTGTGCTAAAAGTTCAAGATTCAATCCTGTTTCTCCAAGCTATGCTGGCAAAACTCAGCCTAAATTTGAAGAGCTGATAGAGGTAATTTTGTTCTAATTAAAAGAGTGGTCTGACTGATTAGATCCATAAAGGAAGACTACTGTCTCAGAGTATTTGCAGCCATAGTCTAGTAATCACAGATAGATAATCCTATTGTATGATTCTAGAAAAAAGCCTACAGCACAAGGGGACCATGTGACCCTCAAGAACCTCATTCCCCCATCCCACTGAGATCCTACATAGGCTAAGTGTTTTAATGTGACAGTGAGGATACATTCTGTGTATCCATACATATTAGCTGCATTAGTATGATTTAATTGTATTAACTGTTCCACCTGCCCGCTTTTTTGCTTTGGCTGCATTTAGTTTGGAGAGATACCTCATAGTACTCAAAGATCAAATGGCTACAAATGGTGTAATTTTGACTGTGTCATTTCAGAGATTGGTATCTGAATGGAAATTACCTGGTAATCCTGGTCAGTATCACCATTATCCTTCCTCTGGCCCTCATGAAACAACTTGGTAAGATTTACTTAAGTTCCTTGACTCTCATTTATGAGGATGATAAACACTTTGACTGTCTCATGCTTAATGACTATGCGGCAAAAGATGGAATTAGCAGGAAAAGTGGCATGGATATTGCTGAGTATACATGAACAAGGGTTTTGGTTTTGCTAAGGGTTTCTAAAAAGCATGAGAATTACCCACAATACCACATCCACTGAAATGCTCCTCTTCGTGCCATCTACTACTGAGAATTAAAGTATTATTTAGAACTGGACAGTCTTGGACTTTGCAAAGTGGAAAACCCAAAGCACTCTTCCTTACTTCCAGGAGCATGTGCTTCAAAACTTTCCAATAGCTAGACTGCCTTATCTATATCTATAAAACAGAGCGTGGGTGTGGGTATGTTTGTGGGTATGTTCCGAATAGGCTCCTGCACCAATCATGCCCAAACTTTGCATACACATTCTTTACAGTCCGGAGAGGTTCCTTGTGGGGGTCACGAACCACGTTGGGGCTTCTTTCACCCCCAAAATTGGTGCCAAATGGGACCCCCCACACCTCTGCAGCCATAAACCTCTACTGAGCATGTGCGGAGGCCTCTGGAGCTGCCCAGGCAGCAACTGC
>JANHJO010002187.1:35580-47204 GCA_032468235.1 Pseudoxyrhopus heterurus | reverse complement strand
GCAGCTGGATTTTTTCTTTGAAGACGTTTCGCTTCTCATCCAAGAAGCTTCGTCAGCTCTGGCTGGATGGTGGGGAATGGAAGGATTTATACTATATATAAAAGGTTGTGTGTTTTGGGAAACCAGACGATGTGGGAGGTTTTTAAACCACGAATGTGTCCGGGGATGCCCAGCAAACCTCAGTTTCTGTTTAGTTTGGCTGAGATGCTATTTTCAGAGCTGTAAGAATTCCCGCAGTAATTGCATGTGAAATACCTGGGGAAAAAATAATAATATCTCAGGTGATTTGGCCAGTTGAATGGGACCGAGAGTGCAATCCTCAACATGTTTAATCAGAAATAAGTCCTGTGGAAATCAAGGGAAGTTCCTTCTCATAAAAGCAGGTGGGTGGAATATTTGTTTACCAGGTGTGGGGGGAAAAAATCCTTATCGATGCTTCTGAGGATTAACGAAGATTTCAGAAAACATCTTTCTCCTTGCACATCTGCGCAAACGCACCGGAGAAGTTGGAAGCTTTTGTAGAACATTTGTGTTTTGATTGTAGGGTGGATGGCATGAAAAGCTGCTTTTTATTTTTAATCTCCTGCAGAATTCATGATGTCTTACCCGGACGTTGAAGAAGCACAAGCAAAGAGCATCGAACGGCTCAACAGCCTATTGAACGAGGGAAAAGGTACGAGAAGTTCCTTCAGCTCTGACCGGATGGTGGGGAATGGAAGGATTTATACACCTTGCAGGCAGCTGGTCATTTGCATCCTTTGAGAGAGTCGTTGAGGTCACTTGGAGATTGGTCTGTATCCTCAGGGTCAACCTGAGTGGTGCAAATGGACGACTCTTGGAACTGCCAACTTTAAAGATTTCCAACCTGTTCCAAAGAGAAATAAAAATCCAGAACTCCCAACTGGTGCCAAAATGCAGGAAAGTTATTAATTAGGCACCAAAAAAAATGAAAGTGAACAGCTGCAGTTTCTTCCCCCACAGTTGGTGTCAATGTGTTCCTTCACCTGATGGATCCAGTCATCGATGCCATGAATAAACACAACGATTCTCTTGAGACGCTCCTGGCTGGGTTTTCGTTGCTGCTTGGAATCACGGGCAGAGGTGAGAGGACAAGCAACCATTCGCTTCTCTATGATTACCGAAATGTTTGTTTATTGCTCCTTAATTCAACAGACAAAGGGCCGTTGGAGGTCTCCTCTTTAATGCCATGCCAAGTCTTGGACGCTGAGCAGTCTAAGGGGAATTTACTCAGAAATGTTGCTGAAAACAGACTTACATCTGGCTCTCTAAGGCACTCTACCGCTCTGTTTCTAACTCTTTCCCTCTATGGCTTTTCACACATTTTAATCCACAACGTCAAAGGCATACCGAGCAATCCTAGAGTATAGATATTGCTTCCAATCCAAACTCCCAAATGCTTTGGGATTACGACTCCCGTAAAGTCCAGGCAGCCATGAGATCAGAGCAGGGTCCTAGAACAGGGAAGTCCAGTTTTCAAATCTTCATCCTCCTTGGGACCCTGATCCGGAACCATCTCAATCTGGCCTGATAAAATAATAAGAGACCGGGGAAGATTTTCTTCTTGGAAGGAAAAGGAGAAGAGATAATAATTTATTTTCTCCCCAAAAAGCAAAGGGAGAAGGATGCAGGAAATCCTACATCACTCATATATCCTTCACTGCACACCTTCAATACAAGGAACAAGCTCCATTCTGTTCTAGCACTGATGAGGTTACCTAGTTGGGTCATGAAACATCTGCAAGAAAACTAACCAAGCTCGGAGACCACCAAGGATTCCACATCGAGAAACACTGATTAATGGTTTAACACGTTATTGTCACCTTCTCTGTAAACACAACACACTTCCTACCACGCGTCTGCAAACTTTAGAAGGCGCAGAGGAGATAATTTTGTGAGCTTCCAAGGATGTTTGGCTTGGAAAGGAGAGATGGGACCAGCCTAGATGTTTCTGACTTTCTGCTTCCGACAGCTGTTGCTCAGAACTTGGACGTGGAGATCCTGGCTGACAAGGACAACCTCAGCTGCCTGCTGAATGCGATGAGGACCCATCCAGAGCATGAAGAGCTGCTCTGTATGATCTGCACCTTGTTTATGATGATGTCCTCCAACGGTAAGGCGCTCTCACTCAGCCCGGTGGATGGGAATTCTAGCACGGCTCACGATTATGGAAGATGGGCCTGCAGTCACCTCCCTCCCTCTTTTTCCTCCCCTTTCTAGAAGCGGCTGCGGAAGCCTTCCGGGGAGCCAACATTTTCACGGACATCTTGACCATCTTGTGTCGTTTCGCTGAGAACAAAGAGATCTGCTTTGCCTGTTGTGGCCTCATTTGGACCCTGGCTGTGAATGGTGGGTAGAAAACAAGCTGGCAGAAGCCTCCCGATTGCGCAGCTGGAAAATAGGGCCTCGGCTTGGACACCCGCCCCAGCTCTTCCAGATGTTTGCAGCCACTTTGGACAGGGAACAACCTGTTGCGGCTACTTAGGAAGTTCGGGAGGAAGGCGGGCAATGGGTGGTTTGACGGAAGCGGCCAGATTAATCTAGCATAAGAAAGGAGTAAAAGGTCTAATCAGTGGAACCACTTGCCTCCAGAAGTTGTGAATGCTCCAACACTGGAAGCTTTTAAAAGAGATTGGATAACCATTTGTCTGAAATGCTGTTGGGTTTCCTGCCTAAGCAGCTAGAAGACCTCTAAGCTCCCTTCCAACTCTGCTGTTCTACTCTACTCTACTCTACTCTACTCTACTCTACTCTACTCTACTCTACCCTACCCTACTCTACCCTACTCTATTCTACTCTACCCTACTCTACTCTACCCTACTCTACTCTAACTCTATTCTACTCTACTCTACCCTACTCTACTCTATTTCCATTTTCCCTTCCCATTCATATGGGAAGTCCTTGACTTTTAAACGATTCATTTAGTGACCTAGAACGAAGGAGACATTTCTTAACGGAACAATTAATCAGTGGAACGACTTGCCTCCAGAAGTTGTGGATGCTCCATCACTGGAGGTTTTCAAGAAGAGATTGGACAACCGTTTGTCTGAGAAGGGGGAGGGGGGTTGGACTAGAAGACCTCCAAGGTCCCTCCTGACTCTGTTACTTGAAGTTATTTCAGACTCACTGGTGGTCGTAAGCAAGCACTCGGGGCCTAATGTTGTCGCCTTCTTTTGTCAATTCAGTGGCCGACGTGGCCCAGAGCCCACTGAAATACGCCACGGAGCTGGTCTCCATCATCCTCCACATGCATCTCCCCCACGTGGAAGTCGCAGAGACGGCCTGCAGTGCCTTTTGGGCCCTTTCTCTTCACCGTGAGTCTCCCGAGCGAGAAGGAAAAAGGGGTTGTTCGGGCGACAACAATATAATTGGGAGCAGAATTTCTGCTGTTAAGTCGTCGTGGCCGTAAGTTGAGGCGGACCCAGTTTTATGATGATTTCTACGGGGGTCCGTTAAGCAAGTCAAGCAAAGACCGGTGGGCATTTTTTGCAGAGATGAGGGAGACGGAATCCACGCGTTAGGGTCGCGCGTCCAAAGGGCACTGCGGCAAGTTGTAAATACGAAACGGGTCGCCATGCATCCCGGTTGCAATTCCGTGGCCGCAGGGTGTGGTGCGGCAGCCGTTACGACGGTACAAGTCAGAAGTCATTTTTCTCAAGGCTGTCGTAACTTCGAACCGCCGTTAAAAAAGCAGACGGCTGTAGGTTGAGGAAGAAATTATCTGTTGATTTCTACTACGCCGGTTCATTTTAAAAAAAAAACAAAAAAAATTGCTTCCTGTTTCCTTTGCACCGCTCTGGAAATATAATAATAATAATTTCACCCGAATTTTCTCATCAGTGGTTTTCTCTGGCTTCCCTTGCAGGGTGCATAGACGAAATCAAATACGAGCCTTATTCTCTGCTTTTGCTCGAAGCGCTGAGGCAGCATCCCGACAGCCCCGTGTTGGTGAAGAATGTTTGCCTGGCCCTGGCCAGCCTCCTGAGGACGTCCGGTAAGCGTTTTCAAGCAAGGCCTTTAACCTCCCCATCGCTTGGTAGACTGTATTCATCTGCCAAGCCCTGGGGGTTTTTCCTCTTCTGACCCAGCCTTAGCAGAAACAAGAAACAGACTCCTTGTCATGAAAAAAAACCCTCTTTATTTTCCTCTTGTGGATTAATGGCATTCACCCACTGAAAAGTCCAGGCAATAGTCCTTCGAAGAGTTAACGGCAGCAACAGACCCTATCAATTCCTTGCAATGATTGCCAGGCCGTGAGCTCCCAGCCGAAAGGTTGCAAATTAAGTTCTGGCAAGCAGTCTCTGTGCCACGAAACACAATGTGCAAAATCTTCAGAAAGACAAACTGTTGTCTCCTACGACAACCACCCTTTATTTCTTCTGTTTATTCCCCAGTCAGGGAGGGGCCATTCGGCATCCACGTGTGTTTTGCTTCCCGAGTCGACTTCTTGTCCTCCGTTGTTCCCTTCTCCTAACAGCTCTCCGCATACGTACGTCTGGAACAGGCCCCAGCTGCTCTTCCTCCCCACTTATATCAGACTCCAAAGGCATCGGCCTCTCCGGTGGCTGGGAAATGTCAGACAGCCCTGGCTCTATCTCTGCGTCCGACGCAGAGGCTCCATCAGAGCTTCCCCAGACTCCAGAACTGGCCCAAGTTCCTCCCCAATCTCCTCATCATCCGATTCTGCCGCCAGCTCCGCCGCCAGCTGACGGGCCACAACAGGTTCAAGGAACTGCTTGAAAGCCTATGGCACCGTTGACCCCTGTTGCTAAGCAGGGCAGTTCTCAACTGAGTCTTGCCCCGTTTTACAACATTTCTTGCCGCTGTTTTTAAGGGATTCGGCTGCCGTCGTTAAGCTTGTCGCATGGCTGTTAAGTGAATCTGGCTTCCCCGTTGATTCTGCTGGTCAAAAGGTTGCCAAAGATGATCGATAACCCTGGCACACTGCAACCACAGGGTCAGCCTCCTATTGGTCCCATCAGCCAGGCAGTACCGGCTGGCGGGCCCGCGAGGGAGAGCCTTCTCTGTGGCAGCTCCGGTTCTCTGGAACCAGTTACCCCCAGAGGTCCAGACCACCCCCACTGTGCTGGCCTTCCGAAATGATGTCAAAACCTGGCTTTCTCGACAAGCTTGGGAAGCTGAAGATCTGTGAGGTCTAGATTAGATGGAATATGTTACGTGTTCTATGCTAGAATGTTTTTTTTATGATTTTATTGGACCATGTTTTATATTGTTTTTATTGTATCTTGTTGTGAGCAGCCTAGAGTCCTCTGGGAGTTGGGCGGCATACAAGTATGATTAATAAATAAATAATAAATAAATAAACCTAATTCAACCAGGGAAATCATCATTTTTCTTGGTACTGTTAAATAAATGAATTGGAAATTCTTGGTGATCTACTCCACTAAGCTATCTATTAAGTTTGCTCAAGAGATGTCATATCTTCAGACACTTTCAGTACTTTTCTATCATCTCCAAAACAAAAGCAGTTCAAGCTAGTGCTGCAAACAAAACGACTATTTTTCGTATCTCTGGTACAACAAACATAACATGCAACCAGACAAGAATTAATGAAATAAAAGCCCATGGTATGTTAAAAGAATTCAGATAGTGTAGAAATAATGCATATTATAATCACTTACTTTGCAAGTTAAAATGATAGTGATTTTTCAGCATGTACAACAATGTAGAATGCAAGACTTACGATCAATGGATCTGTAGTTTTTAGCTAAGAAGGGTAGTAATTCTGATATTGTCAGTATGTAGTACTGGAGAAGCAATATTTTCCTTACCACCAATAATAATTCTGTGATGAAATATTATTTTACGTTCCTTATGCACCTTTATCTTCATGGGAAACCAGTTTAGCAGGCAGAATAGATGAGAGTCACTAGCAGAATGGTCCTAATATTCTAAATAAGTGCCAGTAGATCTACTTCTATGTCAGATTAAATTAAGTCAAAAATCCAACTTCTTCATGGAGGATTGACAGATATTTTGTATTCTGACAGATATGAGAAGCAATTAAATGGATAGGGAAAGAAGCATTTTCAGTAACTATAGATTATATTTTAAAGTACTAACTAAATACTCTTCCATTTCCCTTTTTTTAAAAAGTTTTATATGATGCAGAAAAGGATTCAAATCTTTTTTATGCGTTTAAATATTTGTTTCCACTTTCCAAGCAGTGATATGGCTAACATTTTTCAGCCTATATTTTTACCCTCTAAACAGAAATACTGTTGTTTTCAGCCTTTCTAGAATCACTAGGTTCAAGAACTAAGGTGTTTTCTTTCCTACAGTAACAAACTACATCTACAAACTATAGAGCTCAAGGTCCTATAAAAATTTCACTGGCTTAAAAAATGGAAAGAGCTAACCTTTTAAGACTCATAATTTGTATAAAACGTTTATATTTCATTCATTCCTGTTTTTATTTTAGTGAAAACCCTAAACATAACATATGCTTCACAGAAGGGATGACATTAATTCAACAGATAATATTTCAATGACTTATAAATGTAAACATGCGGAAAACAATCTAGATGCTTGGCTAACATCACAGGTGGCATTGAGATATTAAACAAATGCAATAATGACAATCTCCTTTGCTTTGTATTTTATACTAAAAATTGGTACTAACAACCTGCACTAAGGTCCAAAATATATAATTAAAAAACTTAAAAAATAAACAGCAAGTGTGTTGTTATCAGCTTGAATCGACTAGGCTCCAAATTTATCTGAAGCCATCTTTCTTATCCAATCTGGTCCTTTGCAGAAGTCATTAATTCAGATAAGAAAAGCCATTTGTTAATTACAAAAAGTTCACCTGCTTCTTGTGACCACTGAAATACCGGGGCCTTTAACAGCCGTTAGACCCACTGCCTTTAAGAAAGCGTTTCTTCCTCAGATTGCCTCTTACTCTCGAGGACATTCCAGAAGTCAGCCTGAGTTGCTCATTTTAAATGTTCTCTTTTTAGCCTAAAGCGGAAGCCTGCCACTTTCTCAGGCTGCCTCTGGCCTAGTGGGAGAGCCTTAAAAGGTCAAGTGGAAATCCAAGGCCGAGAGCTCCGAGAAGGCTTGACCGTGACGCTGAACGATTTATTTTCACTTTTGAAGAACAGCCCTTCCTCACTCATGTAATTGCCCCCGCTTACTTAAGCGCAGGAAAAGCGCGGTCACAAACCCGCTTTCAGAAGCCTCCTTGCGACGAACCTCCCGCCCCCTTCGGCTCCTCACCACCCTGCATCGCCTTACCAGCCAGAGTCAATATCGCTAACCTCCGCCGAACCCTTTCATCTTCCCGAACTTCATCACAGTTCTGCCCCTCGAGGGGAGGTGCTGCTCCGGGACAGGCAAGGCGGGGTGGAGTTTGAACGTAAACAAGCGTAAACTTAATTGAGTTTTACGCATGGTTACCTTAACATATCTTTCCTCGCTTCTGCGTTCAGCGCGTAGTTTAAAAATAGTTTCTCAATTCTCGCTGGTTGTGCTGGACTCAGTACTTTTCTTTTTCTTTCCTAACAAGAGAAATATAACGGAGCACTTGTTAGGAGAGAAATTTTGAGCCCAAATATTGTACTGGGAGATCCATGACTTGGGAATACGATAAGGTTAATGTCCTGGATGAAACCAATACATACTTTTGTGTCCCTAATTTTCTTTTCATCTCACTCGCAGTCCAAGAATGATAGAGCTTCATTGTCTTTGGCTGTACCATTGTTAAACCGGCATTTCCCTTTGTCTCTTAGTATGAAACCATCCAAGGGGAATGCTAAAATATAATCTGTTATCCACCGCTTAATTTGGAAGGAAAGCAGATTACTTTAGTGATCTGAAACAGAAGCTAGAGAGATAAGGTATAGTTCAGATGTAAATGTCATGCCTGTTTGTTTGTTTACATATAATTTTCTGGTAACTCCAGGATGCCTGAGGAGCACTTCAACTCAGCAGCTCTGAAACTGGATTTGCTACCTTTTTGAGTTTCCACAAACTGGATATGAATAGAGCCATTGGTTGGAAGGGTCTAGTGCAATCTCCTACTTGTTTCAAGCACTTCTGACAGGTTTCTGTCTAGTTTGTTTGGAGACTTCCAGTTTTGTTTTGTTTTTAAAACTCATTGCATAACATCTAATTTCACTGGGTGACAGTTCATACAGTCAGGAAGTTTCTCCTGATGTCTAATCTGAATTTATTTATTTATAAGTCTCAATGTCCTAGAGGAGATCAATCCTGACTGCTCTTTAGAAGGCCAGATCCTGAAGATGAAACTGAAATACTTTGGCCACCTCATGAGAAGGAAGGACTCCTGGAGAAGAGCCTAATGCTGGAAGTGATTGAGGGCAAAAGAAGAACTGGACAGCAGAGAATGAAGTGGCTGGATGGAGTCACTGAAGCAGTCGGTGCAAGCTTAAATGGACTCCAGGAAGGCCTGGAGGAACATTGTCCATGGGGTCGCGATGGGTCAGACACGACTTCACAACTAACAACAACAAGTCTCAATGGTCTGGTTCTGCTTTCTGGAGCAATAGAGGCTAAATCCACTCCCTTTTCTGGGTCAAATATATTTTCACATTGCTATATTATCTTCCCTCAGTCAATTCTTCTGAAAGCTAAACATACCCAGATCATTTAGCTGTTCCTCAAAACCTTAGTTTCAAAGTCTTTGTATTTGGTAGTTCTCTTCTGAACTCACCTTTGACTTGTTTCAATATCTTGATCCAATTTGCTATTGCCCTTTTTAAACTGGGGTACTCAAGAGCTGCATGCTCCAAATGGGGCATGAACAGCAGAGTGGAGTGAATTAAGTCTTGTGATTGGACTCTATGGTCCTGTTTATGAAGGCAAAGTAATATTTGACTTTTTAAATGACTACAACACAGTGCTGGTTCATGTTTAAATTTCACACATTCTATTTCCCAATCAGGTTTCTCCTTCCCTGTACTTTTGCCTTTCATTTTTCCTACCAATACATTTCTCCTTGTTAAATTCTATCCTGTTCACTTCAGCTCATTGCTCAAGGTTATCTAGATCTCCTTTAACATTATAGCATTAGATATTCAGTCAGTTTAGCATCATCTGCAATTTGATAAATAACTTCTCAACCTTCTCATCCAAATTGATAAAAATATTGAACAATGAGAAGCTTGGGAGGAGCCCTATAGCAATATCCCTGATACTTTCCTCCAAGCTGAATGAATATCTTTAACGACCATTCAGCCAATTATGAATCTAACAGTTATACCCCTAGCTTACATTTTCCCATTTTATTAAAGCGAATCTGGACATACAGAATACAAAATAAAACAGTTGGAAGGGACCTGTTTGAGCAGGAGACCCTATACTATTCCAGATAAATGGCTGATCAACAAAATGAGTGGCAGGAGTAACAGTACAGCAAAAAGGATCTAGGCTCTCCTTGGAATATTGTGCCTACAACAGTTTGGGCACAACATTTTAGGAAGGACATTGGTTAATTATAGTGTGGCCAAATGAAAACAACCAAAATGATAAAGGTTTATCATGAAGCCATGGACTTAAATTACAAAGAAGAAGATTTCAATTCTACATAAAGAAGAATGTTCTAACAATAAATGTTCAAATGGAACAGGTTGCCTCAGGAAGTGGTAGACTTACCTTTCTGAAAATATTTAAACAGAGGCTGAATGGACATCTTTTGGGGATGCTAAAGTATTAGATTTCTACCCTGAGTTGAGCACTAAAGTGTTTATTTATTTATGGAATATACTTTTATGTTGCTGCAATCCAAAAACACTTTTGGCAGTTTTCTCTGAACAGATACAGATTAAAATATCCATGGCAGGAATAAAGCCACTACAAACAGAATAAAAATAAAAACCATACATCTAAATTATAAATAACCTAAGTAGAAATAAAGATGGCAACATTCACATTAGGGGAAAGCTCTCCTAGGCAATTACATTTTAAAAATTTCTAAAAGGCCAAAAGGAGGGGACCACTCTGATCTCTTCAATGTTTCCTTGCCTCAGCCCATGAAATCTCCTGAAAATATAAAATTTACAGCTATTTCTCCCTGATAGATCTAAACAGGCCATGGAATGGTATGTGGGAATGACCTTGAAAATGCTGCCCAGAAAATGATTAGATTCTCACCTAATCTAAAAAACTTAGGAAACCCACCCTAAACCTATCCTAATTGCGCACGTTTTCAAAAGTGACAGTGGGGGATTTTTACTTTCAGACTTGAAAAATTCTGTTAATGTAGCCTTATAATAAAGTATAAACTAGTTCACATGGTTGTCTTTAGCAATAGCACTTAGACTTATATATTGCTTTACAGCCCTGTCTAAGCAGTTTACAGAGTCAGCATATTGACCCCACCAATCTGGCTCCTCAATTTACCGACCTTGGAAGGATGGAAGGCTGAGTCAACCTTGAGCCACTCAGAATCGAACTCCTGGAATGAGCAGTGAGTTAGCCTGGAGTACTGCATTCTAACCACTGTGCCACCCCGGCTCCTTGTTAATCTGGGTAAAGTTGATAGGCCAATGCTCATGGAAAAAGAGCTTTTTATTACCTTAAATTGGAGCCAGAAACTGGCAACCAATGTAGGGTCTATAAAATTGGTGCAATACATTCCCCATGCTGGGAGCCTGAAAGGAGGCTGACTACTGTATTTTAGACCAGCTGTAGTTTCTGTATGCTCCTTAAGAATAGTCCCAAACTCTTCAAGCATAGCCCAAGAAGAAGGCATTAGTCTAACCTGGTGGTGATAACTATAGCAAAGTCCTCCTATCCCAGGTAACTCCACAACTGGTGCACCAGCTGTGAAAATAGGCATGGGTATCTGTGTTGCAATATGAGCCATGGCTTCAGAAGCATTCCCAAGCTGCAAACTTTTTCCCTAATGGATACTGCCTGCTTACCTTGGACAGCAATAGAAGATGCCAACACATCAACAGCAGCTTTGTCTTGCCATGGTTCAACTTCAATTTGTTATCTCCCAATCACACCACGACAGCCTCCAGATATCTGGAAAGGGCAGCAGCAGCATCTCAGTCATGGCCTGGATTAGCAATGGGCATTATTAACATATAGATGATAGCAAACACTGAACCATTGGATGACCTGTCTTAGTAGCTTTGTATGGATGTTCAGAAACAGAAAAAAGAGCACTTACTCCTGTATGGGGGGGGGGTCACTGAGCTCACTTCTTTTCTCCCATCAACACAGATTGGAACTGCCCATTAAGAAAGGAGTGAAATCATTATGAAATAACATCTACTATCCCACTCCTTGCAGGTGGTCCCAGTGATACTGTGGTTGATAGTATCAAAAGCTTCTAATATGACAATGAAGTGCACATGTCCCCAGTGATGGGATTCAACCGGAATGCCCCGGTCCGCCGGTACTGGTAGTACAAATTCCAGCTGACCCCGCCCACTCCCAGGCCTCACCGATTAGGATAATTGGCTGGCTCAAAAAATTTCCCCTCACCCTGCCGGCCCCAGCAAAAAGTGGTGCAAAAGGAATCCTGCTTGACTGGAATGGCTCTCTTTGTCAGAGAAAAAAGCCTCCTCCAGCCAGCCCAGCCCAGCCAGATATTCCACTCCAGAGATTCTTTC
>JANHJO010002186.1:94663-105483 GCA_032468235.1 Pseudoxyrhopus heterurus | reverse complement strand
TCAACTCCCAGAATTCCTTAGCCAGCTTTGCTGGGTGTTGAAGTCCACTGGGAGTTGAAGTCCACAAGTCTGGGAGTTGAAGTCCACAAGTCTTAAAGTTGCCAAGGTTAGAGACCCCTGCTCTATGAACACAATCTATCAGTAGAAAGGATCCATTATGGGTAGTCCTCGACTTACAACAGTTCATTTAGTGACAGTTTGAAGTTTCAGTGCCAGTAAAAAAAAAAAGTGACATGACCATTTTTTACACTTACGACCATTGCAGCATCCCCATAGTCACATGATCAAAATTCAGATGCTTGGCAATTAAGTCATATTTATGATGGTAGCCGCATCCCAGGGTCACGGGATCCCCTTTTGCGCCCTTCTGACAAACAAAGACAATGGGGAAGCCAGATTCACTTAACAACCATGTTCCTAATTTAACAACCGCAGTGATTCACTTAACAGCTGTAGCAAGAAAAGTCGCAAAATGGGGCAAATTCACTTAACAACTATCTCACTGACAGAAATGTTGGGCTTAATTGTGGTCGTAAGTCGAGGACTGTCCATTCTTTAAGTGGAAGATCTCAGAAGTGGTCACTCCCTCTCGTTCTCTTTGCTGTCGGAGTCCAGTGAAAACCACTTTGCATACCAAAATATCCCATGTGCTGGTTAAGTGTATGTAAGTCCACTGAATTTCCCTAGACATCTACGGTATGAAAATTTGAAACTAAGCGGTATGAAAGCTCTTCATCCTCTCTCGGAGTTAAACATTACCCACCCTTGATATTGCAAGTCACGAGCCTGCTTATTTTCGTACTAGTTCAACCTGTGAGCAGCTGTTTTCAGTGCTCCCAGTGTGCTGGGCAGGCCAAATGGGAATCTTTTTCCCTTTCATCCATGGGCCCTGCTTACCACCCTTGAAGGTTCAAATAATAAGAACAGAATAAGAACAGAGATTCAGAGACCCAGAAACCTGGACTAATTCCTAGATGGACTGCACTCTTCTATGAAAGAGTATAAATCTTTAAAGAACAGTAATAGAGAAACCTAAGATATTTCCCTCTATGCAACACCATTAGAATACATTTATTTTGTTTCATTTACTGTTGAAAGGGGAACTCAAATTAAACTTAGAAAAAAAATAGGGAGAAAGAATAAAAAGTACAAAGAAAGAAAAAAAGAAGAAAGTAAGACAAAGGAAAAGAAAAATATGTAAAAATTGACTTCCAATCTTCATCATAACAAGTAAAAACACATTTGATAACTCTTCACTCCCAGAACATTGCAAACAAATATCACTTCTTCCCATAATCCATCCCTTCTATATGCAAAACCAGATGTTGTTGTAGGATTTTTTTTTGGTGAAGTTTAATTCTGTGCTTGGTGCCATTTAATCCTGTGTTTATTGATGGGATAATTTTCCCTATTCAGCTTTGTTTGCAAGGAAAAAGGTTAATCTCTGTTCCTGAAAAGAAACTGGGTTGAGAAATCTGGCTAGTTCCTGTGTCTATTTGTTCTGGTAATGAGCAAGAATTGGCTGCTGATAGTTATCATTGCATTTTAACTATTTCAATTCCTCAAAGTGCTCTGGCACCCTGCCTGATTTGTAACTCCAGCTTGCAGGTCTTTTTAATCTAATGATTGGTATTTAGGACAGCTTTTTGCAAGCAAAGAAGCTTTTTGTATTTTTGTACAGGTAATCCTTGATTTACAACAGTTCATTTAGTGACCAAAGTTACAATGGCACTGAAAAAAGTGACCATTATGACCATTTTTCACACTTACAACCGTTGCAGTATCCCCACAGTCACGAGAGGTCAGGCGAGGAGAAGCACCCCTTGACATGAGTGACATCAAGTTGGCCACGCCCACCCAGTCACATGACCACCTAGCCACACCCACTAAGCCACACCCACTAAGCCATGCACACAGAACCAGTTGTTAAAAAATTTGAAACCCACCCCTGGGATAACCTACAAACTACAGTGGGTACATTTTACAAAAGTCATTAAATGGGACAAAACTCACTGAACAATTGTCTTGCTTAGCAACATATTTTTTTGTACTCAATTGTGATTGTAAGTTGAAAACTACCTATACTTTAGTGTATGACATGTGAAACCAATTTTAGGGCTTACACTGCAGTTCTCCTAAATTGCCCACTTCAAAATGGCAAGACACTGAGTAACATTGTAAAGCCATTTTGGCCAGAATCGCCCAAAGTGATTAGACCTGCTCAGTTTGTCTGCTTTGTTCCTAGTTTTGGAAATTTCAGAGGCTTGGTTCTATGGGGCATCTATTCAAAATGATGCACAGGTAGTCCTTAACTTAAAACTGTAATGGAGCATGCCCTTCATGCTCTTAAGTCATGGCAGTCATAAATTAGGTCATCTTTGTGACCAAGCTGATTTTATGCTCTTTTTTTGTAGCGGTTATTAAGAGAACAATATGGTTGTTAAGTCAAGCTGTGATTCATTATCAGCTGATTTTACTGAAAACTGGAATAGTCTTAACACATGGTCACATGATTGTGGGATACTGCAAATGGCCATAACTGCATGCTGGATTTTGAGCGCTTGAAATGTAGTCATGTGACCATGATGGATGCCATCAGGACTTTGGAACAGGTTGTAAGTACCCCTGGACCGGTCCATCATGAATTTGAATCTAAGCAATTGGTCATAAGTCAAAGCCTACCTGGAAACCAATGGACTCTTTTGTACATCCTTTGAAAACAACCCTCTGTTGAATACATACTATGCTGTAAATCACATCTTTTTTGAGACAGTAGACAAGTGATGCAGAAACTTTTTATGACTTTGCGGTGGGCAAGAGACAGACACTACAGTACAGGGATTCCAGGAATGCTGCTTTATTATACTAAAGGGTAATAACAGACTCTTGAAACTCTGGATCTCTCTTCCCCTCTCTTACATTAACAAAACCAAAGTGGGTTCCTTTTGTGTTTTGTGTTTCTTTCTCACATTTGCTTCCACCACTGGTCTATACAAGCAGTTCCCCAAGTTCTTCCTAACTAACTCTGTCATACGTAAATCTTCTCTAAATTCCGGGATAGGCTCACACTTAATAATATAGAAACAAGGGTCATAGCAGATGTGATAATGATGTAAAGCAGACAGGGACTTCTTTTTCTCCATCTTTAGTGAAAATTTAGGGACATTTTTTTCATTTTAATAACTCTACTTTGCTTCCTTTACAACATTTAACAGGAACAATTGATTTAATTTAATTTAATTCAACAATCAGTGGAATGGCTTGTCTCCAGAAGCTTGCTTGCTCCATCACTAGAGGTTTTTAAGAAGAGATTGGACAGCTATTTATCTGAACTGGTATAGGGTCCTCTGCTTGATCAAGGGTTTGAACTAGAAGACCTCCAAGGTCCCTCTGTTATACTGTATTCTGTATTTTTGTGTGTACATCTTTCCCCACAGTACTTATGATGGGAGACTCTGGGGTCTTGAAAAAAGGACTTGAAGGCCCACACAATGTTAGGTCATCCTGGATGTACATGACTCTTCATGCTTGGCCTAGAGTCTGATTTGTCATTAGGAGTCATGAACTGGTTCCTAGTTTTCCCCCAGTTCCTTGTATATCAACATAACTTTCAAAAGATGATTATTTAAACATGTCCCCTTTTACCTTCTGAAAACTCTCCGGCCTTATGTTTCCCTTCCCTGGTTGCGCGCCTGACAAATTACAATTGCCCCTTTCTTATCGTACTCATAAACCATCTAGTTGTGCCTCATATAAAACCGCATCATTTGTTTTCTTTGCAATCCAAGATACTCTAAGCGTGCATTAAAAATAAACGGGGGCTCTGTTTGTCAAATCTTTCCCCACAGCCATGAGAGTTACAAGGGGAGAAAAGGGGGTTGTTTTCTCTGAAAACAGAGACAACTGTAAGTTTTGCAAACCTCTCATAGGTTCCAGGGTTTCAATCTTTACTGCTAGGCCAATGTATCATCCACATCACCAGTCTTGCTTTATGTTGCTTGTCCATTTATCATTTTGGAAACAAGGAAGGATGTACACAGAAAATCAGTCTGGCAGCCCTAATTCTTGCTATTCGCTGGTACTTAATCATATTAGGAAAACTGTTAAAATGGGGAGAAGACTTTGGGATATATTGTCAAAGTTTGGTGGGTCTGTGCTTATATCCTAGCATCATAAATGGGATTGTTCTTTTCCTGTGAGGAAAAAATATCCCATGATGTTTAATTCCTGCCCACCCACCCAGGATAAAAACATGAGGGTGAGGATGGGGTTAATAAAGTTTCAGGACTTTATTAATTGTAAAGATCTGCAATGAGCTTTTTTGGTGTTGCTGGGGAAGGGTCTATTCGGTTCAAAGAAGGTCCCAGAATTGGTTTCTCATAGAAGGAAGAAACATAAAATGACATCATCACATGGCAATGTGGCAATGAACAGAAATACCAGTAGACATTACCCAATCGTGTTTGATCTGGGTCCCGGAAGGGCAATTTGAGCTCAGCATCACAGATCCACATATATAAGTGCACGACAGACTTTTTTTTTTTTTTTTTAAAGGGTCTTTCTGATTCTGCTAGTCATGAAGCATTCTAGATGAACACTGGGTTTCTTTCAGTTGTGTGAGTGGAAATCATTACTTGAAATAGATGGAAGATCAGTGTTTTGAAAAGATCTAGCCACACAAGTGTGCTGGGTGTGTGTATGTAAGTGGGACAAGTGGAAGTGAATGAAGCCAAAGCAGATAGTGAGTGCAAATGGAGTACATGGCTAATACTGTATTTTTCCAATTTTGGGGGCTTTTTCCAAACATTCCTCTGCTCCCACTTCACCCATGTTCAAAAAAAAAACCCCTCTAAGTTGAATTAACTTATCAAAAATTAGCAGTAACTGAACAACGGAAGGTTTTATACAGCATCAAGGCTGCATGTAGACTTTTGATTCAGTTACTGGTTGTTGCCTTCAGATTAAAATGATCATCTTGTATTCCATTATACTCCCCCTCTGGTATTGTTTGTGCCATTTTTGATGCTATATTGTTGAGATCAAAATTTAGTCACACAAGTAAAGCGGGATCACTGAAATCAGTAGGCATGTATGGTAAGTAAACATCCATTCATTTCAGTAGGTCTATTCAAAGAATTATTAGATCTTGATTCAACCTCTAACATGTAATTAAAGTTGGTTTTCATATGTTGTTTGCTGCCTTGGGAGGCTTCAAATTATGAAACAGAAGCTGAAATGGGATGGAGAGAGATATTACAGGATTTCTGTGATGGTAAAGTCCGCAAAACAAGGGAAATAGACAAGGATCTTCAATATTCATAATCATCATCAGAAATAAGATATGTCAGCAGGCAGAACAAAACCTGAGTGCAATGCATTTTGAACCAATACCTCAGCTAGGCAATGCAGGAAGATGTGTTTTTCCTATATAAATTTTGAATATTTTGAAGTACTGTAATGTTAAAAGGCAGACAACAGTGCTCCTCCTGCCGCTTCAAGGAATATATAAGACTAGATCAACAAGAAATATTAAACATATTTAACTGGATGCCTGAGTTCACTAGGAAAGGTCTAATGTGCTAAGCATATTTCATAAATAGAGAAAACTTAGAAGAAAAGCAAAATAAATCTGAAAACAAACTTAAGTTCCAAATGCTTTAATCTGAAGGAATTTATTAAGTATAAAAACCAGTGACTAGCTAGTACTACTGATTAAAGTTTAAATAGGTAAAATCCAGAAAATTCTTAAATGTAAACTGGTGGCGGGTGTGTGTGTGTTACATGTACGGATGGGTGAGTTGTGTTTTCTTTCCCCCAAAACCATTCACATCCTGCCCTTTGAGGAACCTTTCTTAAAGGCCAGTGACCATAAACATTCCTAAATAATGATAGTCTTCGTTAACAGACCCCCCTTGACAGCTGCATGAAGAAAAATATTTCAAAACTTGACATTTTCGCATAGTTACAGGGAATGGAAAAATAAACTTTGTTGGTAGATTAATTGGTTTCTGCACTTGGTGCATCCGCATAACTTAATAATTCATAAACAGCAAAAGATGCACCAAAACTGAAACACATTTAGCTGAGTGATAACAGCCATGGTTTTTTTTTTTCCTTTGGTTTGGGAACAATGCACTACTTCAATATTACAACTCTGTCCAATTGTCTCAGAGGGATCTACTTCAGATATAATAAAGTTAATCCAAGCTCAAAAGAGCAGCAGGTTGGCATGTTGATGAGAGTTGTCACAAAATCAAACAAAGTGAGTGGCAGTTCTGTTTGGCTACCTATGAAATAAGATAAGGACGCTTGGATTGTGTAGCAAGATTTATTCAGCACTATGGAATTGCTTTGTTTTTTCCCCTGGATTCTCCATTAACTGGCCAATCCATTAATTTATGTAGGCAATATTCATTAACAGACTTCTTCACATATGAAGGAAAAATACCTTACCACCACTAATAAACAGCAAAGCAGAGTGCATAAAAATCAGAATTCCCAAGGGAAATCCTTCTTCCTTTATTTCTGCGAATAGCCCTGGACACATTGTCAGCCTTGCCTGTGATTTCATTGACTAGACATTAAAATGAGAGTAAGTTTACTCCCATTAATTTGGGGGGGGGGCAGGAGAGGGCCTGGATATTTTGTCTTGTATTTCAGCACCTAAACCATTAGTATTATGATTCTTCTTTTATAATGACATTATTTTGCGTTTTTTCCCCAATGTGCTTTAATCTCATTTTAAAGAATCTTAATGCTATATATAAAAAAAACAAGTGTCTGACAATACAAAGGAAGCATTTGATCGAATCCTGGTTGGTTCAGAAAACAACTAAACTCTACCTCTCTTCTACGGATGCTGAGGTTTATTAGAAAAAGGGATTCATTATCCCTACGCAACACCAGCTCTTGCATTAAAAGGTGCAGGAGATCATCACACAAAAATGGTGTATGGCCCAACTGCCAATTTCAGTGAAATAGATTTATTAATTTTATTTTTGGAATCAAATCATCTGTTCATTGATACAGCCAGAACAGATAATCTCTCTACAGCTAGATTCTTTGCAAGGGTAATATTTGGAATATCACTGCTGCTGAGGATTATCGAGAGAGTCAAAATGTACTTTTCATCAGTGATAATTAATCTTGTATCGAAGTGTTTGTTTTCGCTGTCATTTATATACATTAGCATGAGGTTCATGTGAAAACTGTACATTAAATTACATACTGTATAAATCTTTTCATTAGATACCAGTCCCCTTGCCCTTACTTTTTGAGACTAACCTTTGATCTTCCAGTCAGTAACAAAAATAATTACCATTTCTGTCCAACCTGGCTTGATCTATGTAATTCAGAAATAGCTGCACAGCTGGAGACAGATGTTCATGTCTCCATTGCTAAACCCTAGAGAGGCTTGCACTATTATTTATATCACCCTTGTTTTGAGTTTATCAGCTTCCATATGTTGCTCCCTAAATGCATGATATATTCTGTGAATTTCAAGAAATAATGACTTTGCAGAAGCAGAAGGAGATAAAACAAGAAAAGGGAAAAGTTAAAACTTTCCTGACATTTAATTCTGCTTCATAGGGTAGAATTTTATAGATGAATGGTCCATTCAGGTGTTATCTTTCATCTATAAAAAAAATATTTCAAGATTATTTTACTGACTAGTGCTTGCCTAATTTAGCAATTTATCCAAGAAACCTAAGAATTAAAAAATAGGAAATCTTTTTACCCCTTACATACTAAGAAATGTAGTCTAAGAACTGAGGAGAATACTAAAAGAAGTCCAGGATTTGGCGGACAGGAAATTCTGACCAGGATGTTTCCTCCACTTAAGATCCTGGAAAAATACCCCATCTTTCCAAGTCCAATGTCGCAGTAATTATGGGTGGGACCTAAACTGTATAACTATATAGTCTCTCCTCTCCTCTCCTTCCCTTCCATTGTATCCAGTACTTTACTAATGGTCTCTCTTCCCCCAAATAAGCTGGCAGTCTAAACTGACTCAAGTCAATTGAGAATTATTCCTTAAAAACAATTAGCTTTGGAATAGTGCTACATGCTTTCCCTTAATTTGGTACGTGTTTAGTTAGCTCTTTGGGGAATATATTAAGTAGCTCCAGTGGTTAATGAGAAGTTGGGAAGTTTAAACTGATTAAAACTGGACTCAGTGCAGTGATTTTAAGCACTGACTTGCAACAGGGATTTTTTTTTACATGATTTATTCTTTCTGTCAAAATGGAAAGACCCATGAAGCATGTTTTATCAGTTACTGTAAGAAGCATGCTTGGACACATGCAGCATGCAACTCCACTCCCAATAGTGGACCATGTAAAAATATCTGTGCCAATGTTCTCTCCTTTGCAATAGATAGAACAATGGTAGCAGTACACCAGAGGAGCATTTTCTCTTCCTCTTTACTTGTTTAACCCTTGTTATAAATGGTTAGAATTGTCAATTTTTTTTGGGGGGGGGGATGTCTTAAGCTAAATTTCAGTGCACCTATCTGTATTCTTTCTGAGCAAGCTTTCTTCAATGCAATGCTCCTTTTACGACAGAAAGCAAATCTTAGGCTACAACTCTGTATTTTAAATAAAGGGCTGTTCCAAGTGAACACAATACCTAATCAAGAAAATGTAATCCCAGAGAAAAGGCATATAGCAAACCAACTAGTATTTCAGGTTTATTAGGTTATAAAATATAGACTTATATTTCAACAGAACATAATATAATCTTCCATTTCAGGTACTTAAAATGGTACACCTTTATTCCAAAATATATTATTTAATGTACCCCCAAAATACACGTCAACCTTTATTTAACATAAATTCAGCTCCAAATACCATAATCTTCTATTTAAGCCCTAAACAAATTTGTTTTCTTTCTAAACAATTCCCAAATTAATTTTAAACATTTTTTAAAGCATGTAATGGAATGTGTAAATGACATTAAGAGGGGAAGAGACGCTGCCTAGGAAACAAATTAGATAAGAGAGGCAGGAGCCTCCAGTGGCATAATGGTCAGAGAAAGAAACTTAGGAAGGATTCGCCCTAATGGATCAAGCAGTTAAAAGGGCCAGCGGGAAGGTTATATACTCGAGTAGAATTGGTTGGATTAATTAGAGTAGAATCTAGTCTTGTTTCCTGTATAGTTTACTTGGGAGGGCTGACAAAACAGCAATTTGGAGGAGATACATGTAGGGATTTATTTATTTATCAAATTTATAAGACACTCATCTTGGGGTTCGAGGTGACATTGAGCGGCTATATGTACTGCAGGAATATGTGTACTACAGTTTAATTAAAGCTGTGACGAATTAGGACAAAAGTGTCCTCACATCAAGCTGTGTTTTGGCAACTTCATGGACAAATTAAACAGAGTCAAAGGCAATGCATGCCTTATGTCTCTCTAAAGCACAAGAGTATAATATTTCAACAGATTTAATGTAACGAAATTACAAACCTACATCAAGGTTTTAACCCTGTTAAAGAGAGATAAATTCATTTTTCTAAAGTGTCATAACACCTGAGCACATGATTCTGTATTTCCCCTAATCCACACCATCAGAATTTTATTAAATGTGATAAACAGCTGAACACATTATTCCATGCTTCCCTTATGCCATAGCAGTCTTATTAAATATTGCTTAAGAAAGAGAAATACAGTGCAAGTCCAAGTAACTGTGCCCTCTGTTTTCAACCAAGCTCAACTCTATCCAGCAGCAGATCCCATGGAACTCTATGGGACTTACTTCTGAGAAGATATGGATAGAGTAGTAAGGTTCATGGAATAGGTTAGTGGAATGTTTGCTTAAATTCCATAATGCCCAGTGGAAATTGAATGCATTTCCGTCTCATGATCTCTTGCTTAGAGAGGAGGCTGGTTCATATGCTGGTTTCGGTCTAAGAACCACACATTTTGCAGCCATGTTAGAGATGATGGACCAATCACATCTACCTGAGGTAAGAAGGTTGTACTCTATTTTCCCCCGCTCCTCTCCCATCGCACAAAGTCAGAACTAAATTTTGGGCATGGGCAACTGGCAGAATGCCCGAAGTTTCATGCCTCCAGGTAGAGCTGCAACCCACAAGCAAAGGGAAGGAGATTATGGTTCCTATGGTTACATTATTATTCTAGAGAAAATAGCCCCAACAATTGTGCGCAATCTTTCAGCCCACTGCATTTAGCTACCATTTGTTTATTTAAACACAGTTCAACTTACTTTATCTAATGGGGCAGAACTTCTAAAAGGAAAATTGTGTTTAGCTAAGCATTTAAAAAAAATGTTCTCAGTGCTTACTCTAAATAAATAGCCCGCCAAAGTTTTCATTGGCACAATGTAGCCAAATGTATTCAATTTCCTTTAACAATATAAAATAGTCACAGGAGTTCTGGATTTTTTACCTTGAGAGGAAGGAGGTAAGGGAGGGAGAGTGGAAAGAGAGTATACAAAAGCTTTATTTTATAAAATGAAATAAATCTCAGTATGGGTACCAAAAATTTGCCTTCAATGTTCTACTACTTATACATAAACCTATATAATAAAGCATTTGAAACGACATTCATATAAAAGAAAGGATATACCTTTAAATAAATAAAAGCTACTATGTACATTATACTGTACATGAGAAGAGATGTGACACCAGTGGGATTAAGTTACCCAATATTCTTATTTTCTCCATTAAAACAACAAAAAGGAAACTCTTGGCCTTACTCTACATTTTACAGCTAGGATCTAAATTTTCTGTATCTTTTTTTGTGTGTGTGTGGTCTTTTAATTTTCTTATCTCTCTAAATATATCTCCTTTGCAGAA
>JANHJO010002186.1:46414-58464 GCA_032468235.1 Pseudoxyrhopus heterurus | reverse complement strand
ATATGCTGACATTGTAAACTGCTTAGAGAGGGTTGCAAGCCTTGATAGGTGGTATATAAATACAGTGCTATTGCTATATTGCAATCTAACTCTGGTAGCCATACTCTCTTGGAATCTAGTCTGATGCCTTAACCACTACATCAAACTGGCTCTCTGAAACTGGAAAAGGCATTGCTTAATAAATCTGCCCTCCTTGACATGATATCTTCCAGGTATGTTGCATTATGGCTACTATCACCACAGTCCAACGTGGTTAAGATGAAAGGAATTATAGGTCAACCTATCTGGAAGGCACCACCTAGGTGCCAAGGTATGAGAGTATACATAACTAGACACATTTCTATGTTCATCTGTTCAGTTATTTCTCAGCTGTATTTCTTGGTATGCAAGTTGTTTTGAATTTTCTCCTTTAAGAATGATTTACAGGCCTAATTGAAGCTTTTACAAATGGTTGTACGTAGACAACTGCTAGTAAAACAGAAAAATTGATAAGTCAAGGAAATTGATCTGTAGCAGATTCAGGATGGACAAAATAAGCGCTTCCTCACACAAAAGACTATTGTTAATTTGTGGAAACCCCCATCCTCATCCCAACATATCATTAGTTTAATTGGTTTTTCAATTTTCAATATTTCAACCTTGATAGACATAAGCAGCCTTCCTGAACAGGTTATTATATTCTGTCTATATTTTGGGAAGTCTGCACGGTTCTGCTGTGTAGATAAATCTGTGATAGAAGAATGGCCATTTATGATTGGCTGAATTCATATCAGCCACAACAGAAGACACGAGTGTTGGCTTCTTTCTTTCACATCACTTGATTTCTTTTCAATTGCTGGTAGTCTGTCAGGAACAAGGGGACTTTCTGCATGGCCAAGATGTCCCATATTTATCCCCAACATATCCCTTCCATCTCCTTCCCCCAAAAAATCTTGGAATGTCAACAGGTAGACAAAGAAACAGGGTGGCCAGAGGCCACAAGAATAAATTCTGCCCTTGAATTCATTGCAAAAAATTACTTTAACGGTTATGCATGTCTGACAGATGAACACAATTGGAACTCATTTGTGGACAGATGGTTTATGTTTATTTCTTATATAAACAATCATTCCTCAGTACAGCATTTCTCAAGACAACGCAGATCCTTTTTGAATTTTTGTATCATTTTGCATAATTGATAATTGTCTTAACTGGTGACACTATTCAGGTTTGGTTAGAATATATTGTGTTCCTGTCTTTAAGGTTGGCTGGACCCGATTTAAGTTGATTAAAACATGCAGTCATCTCGAGGGGGAAGCAAGAAATACTAATCATGCAATCTCACACTTTGAGATGTTTGAAGGCAGTGGCCGTACACCAAGGTTTTGGAGGGTCCTGTAGGCATCACTGTAAGTAGTCTTCCACTTGTAACAATTTGTTTAGTGACCATTCAAAGTTACAGTGGCACTGAAAAAAGTGACGTAGGATTACTTTTCACACTTACTACCGTTGCAGCATCCCTGCGATCCAAACTTTAGATGCTTAGCAACTGGCATGTATTTATAATGGTTGTAGTGTCCCAGGGTCATGTGATCTTTTTTTTTTTGTGACCTAATAAGCAAAGTCAATGGAGAAGCCAGATTCACTGAACAACCGTGTAACTAATTTATCAACTGCAGTGATTCGCTTAACAACTGTGGCAAGAAAGGTCATCAAATGGGTCAAAACTCACTTAACAACTGTCTTGCTTAGCAACAGAAATTTTGGGCTCAGCTATGGTCGTAAGTCAAGGACTACCTATACATTTTCCTTTACTTTTCTCTCACCTCACTCTTTCTATAGTTCAAACCTTTGGAGAGGAGAGACTAGGAAACAGAAAGAAGGAGATACAAGACTAGAAGTTCCAGACCACAACAGGAAGGCCATACCATGGCTTTACCCTTTGCAGGAGTCCACCAGTGCCTCTTTCTAATGCTGGTCATGGGAGGCAATGATAATGACGATGGTTGCTCTATGCAGAAGAGCATTTCCTATGGCTCAAAGAATTCAGAGCTTGCATTGCAACCTCTGGCTTTGAAGTTAGAAGAATCACCAGGGGAGCAAGAAAGAAAATTATACCTCCACAATAAAGAACTATTTTTCATGTTTTACTTTCCCTTCAACAATAGGCAATAACCAGCAGCCAGCCTTCTTGTTCATAAAGGCCAGAGATGGCTGTCACAGAATTCTTTATATCGGAATAGCCATGCTGCTTGGGAATATTGCGCACCACATGGGTCTCCAGGAAACAAAAAGTCGCATCAATCAAAGGATCATTTCGGATTACTTTAATTGCTATCCAGGGTTGCTATGAGGTTTTGTTTTCCTAGTAAAGCATGTATAGTATGTAACCCACAGCTTCCCACCCAAAGACTGTGTTTAGTCTGAAAAAGCAACTTTGAAAGGAAACAACAAGCAGAGTTTTATCTGACCTCCCAGTGGCAAAATTATGAACAGTGCGTATTTTTATATGTATGCACAGACAGAAAAACACATTTAGGTCCCCCTCACATCCACTCCTAATGATCAGTTTGCATCTGATCATCTCAGATTATTGCTCATTTCTGTCAGGTTTTGTTTCTTTTTCCTGTCTTTTCTGAGAAAAATCGATGTTGAGGTTATTTCAAATCCAGGAGATAAAAAGAGCAAATAATTGCTTTTGAAATATTGTTAGATAATATATTATTTATATTTATATATTTGTGTGTGTGTGTCAATAATAGGAATACCTATACAGGTGATATTCAAAACTACTACTTTCTTGAGAGTGTGGTAGCTTCCCATTCATGTTTTCATTTAAAATGAACTATTAAAAATAAAAATAGGCAAAGCAGAAAACGGAAACTGCATGGATAGTAAGAAGCTTATAAAAAAGTACATTGTGACCCTCAAAGGGCCCTGCTGGAAATCCAGGATTTAGATAGTAAAAATGCCCTGTTGTTCTAAAAAGTGGTCACTAGATCCACAAGGCCTAGGAAGTGTCCCTCACTTTATATGAAGCCAAGATGGATTTAGCTGCTTTATTTCAGTAAGGAAAATATACGCCCATTTTATTGGATTTGCTAACCAAAAAGGAATATGTCTGTATTTTTTAATTATTTCATACTCCATTCTATAAAGTCTAGCATCAACTGCCAGAATAATGTACTCATGTTTGTGGTGTGGTAACCTGTAATTATTTCAACACTGTTCATAGTTGCTGAAGATCTGTTTGAGTCCCGCTGAAATTAGTAAAGCTTAAGAAAAAAACTGTCTACTGCTTCCAAAACTGAGTATGCCACTCTCTTGCTGGTGTAATAAATGGAAATAAATAATTGGTCATCCTTAAATTCTCTAAATAATTGAACAACCATATGTTATTTCATTGCTTCTTCATGGGGGGAAAAATCTGAATCTCCCATCATCCACCCATATCTCGGTCCAGGTCTATCTAAGTATCGGTAGTTTGAATCTTAGCAAAGCTAGAGGACTGTTTTTAATATAAATTCAGCCAGATTTGAACATTCTCAGTAGCACAGATTAAAATATATTCCTATCCAATAACAGCTGATTGCTAACAACAATAGACTGGAGACTTGGTATGCCGCTTCTGCAGTTCAAGTTAAAAAGCAAGTATACACTAGTACATACTTAAACAAATAATCTGTCTATCTAAACAGGATTTGTCAAACAGTTCCGTTTCCTTCAATCAAGCAAAAAAACCCACTGAGAATCAGTAAATGATGTAAGTTCCTGTAAAAATTAAAGTAGATCTTTGAAAATATTGTAATTTTGTTCATTTAGAAAAAAAATTTTTGACGGATTTCTATATATCTGTTGATTGAAGAGTTTCCAGACCAATCTTTTCTGAAGCTTTCATTTACCATTGAATAAAAGCCGCCAAGACGACGTTATGCATGTATCTATCTTTGTGGAATAACCTAGATGTCTGTTTTTAAAAAAATGAAAAATATATGCCTACCATTTAAGTCTGTCTGTCTGTTTACCTACCTACTTATAGTGCCTATTTACCTATTGAATTTAGATAGCGGTCCATCTACGCATGTGGCTCTGGGCAGTGTACACAATTAAAACACAATTAACCACTACAACCATCAACCATTAAAAACAAATAAAAACCAGTTAAAAGCTACAGTTAAAAAGTACAACTTTGCAAATTGGGGAATGGGGGAACCAGGTGGAAAAGGCAGAAACAAAAAGTTTTGGAAGAGGACGTGAGCAGAGCTGGGCAGAGGGGAAAAAAGCAAGGCACTAAGAACTATCTCTCAGTAAATGTTTTTCATCAAGATTAGAATGCCGATGGGAAAGGAAGAGAAGATGAGGTTATATTGCCATATATTAGAATGCTAACGGTGGAGAAAATGGCAAAATGCTTCGGCTTCACATTTTGGAAGGAAAAAGAAAGAGAATATTGAAAACAAACCAAACCTTTAAATGACTTCATTTTACTTTTTTACCAGTGGATCTGTTTTTAATACCCTCTCAGGCATTTTAAATTTTATTAGCAAAGCAAGCAAACATTATCAGCAGTTATTCCACCAGCATAATTATTATGACAGAAACCATCTTTCTTCCTCCAGAGGATTTTTCTTTTTTCTGCCTTAAATTCAGATGTCCCTCAAGGATGAAACTTTATTACCTCAAGCTCCCAGCAAACAGCGTTTCTAGGACTTAACACCTCCCGTTTGTTATTTTTAGCATAGAAGTTTTTAAATCGTTAGAATTTGGCAGATGCAATGATTTATGTAAATTCTTTATCATCTCGTGGGGGATTAATGTACTGTAATTTGATAATGGCCCTCCACTTTAAGAGTCAGGACTACTTCCAGAAGAAAGCAACTTGATTGCAGATGATGGATAGTGTAAACCTCCACCAATTTCCAGATATGACCAAAGATTCATTTATCACTACCATTTTTCTTTGTAGTACTTTTAATTATAATTGCCATTGATTGTCAGATACCGAATATGAATGGTTGCTCTTTGGCATGATATTTTATGTACTTTAATTGCATTAAGATTTCTCTTAGTTTCACCAAAAATATTTATCTAGCCTTAATGAAGAGGGTGCTTAATTCCCTGAAATTCTGTCAAACTACAAAGACAGCAAGAAGCGATCTAACTTTAATCTACTTTGAAAGATTAAACATCAGTTTAATAGGGCATATAAACCAGATAAAGGTTTATCTTAGCAAGCTTTTCATTTTAATGATGTCTATACATTTCAAGAGTTAGAAAAATCAGGTTTCAGTATAGAACATGCATTCTGATGTTCCTTAACATAACAGCTACTGTTATCTAATAATACAATTTATGACAGCTTAGTAGGCTGGGGGTGGGGGGGGAATGACCTTATAGTAAATTGAATTGTCATCACAGATAATGTTGAATGCACATGAACAGGAATCCTATTTGTTTATAAGTCTAACATCCACAACCTGAAGAGAAAAAATTGAAGTCATCTGCTTAATAATGCATTTATGAATCTATTTTTAGACCAATAGAAGACAATTAAAACTAAGAATTAAAACTAACTGATAAATAAGGGGTCAATGTACCTTAAATCTCTTATTAAAATGCTTATATAAAGTATATATTCAATATGACTGATTCTTTATATAGACATTTCAATTTAGTTGTGGCTGTAGAACACATTAAATCATTTCAAATGTAAAGGTAAGAGAAAAAGGGGAACATCTGTAGTTCGTCTTTTAAAAAAAATGCAGTGCCCATAAATCGCACTGCATTTGTGGATACTTTTTACTAAGTTTTGAAAAGTACTTTTCAAAATACTTTTGCCCTAAAATGTTATTAGCAAAATATTATTTTATTTCTGATTGCTAAACTTCTGTTGAATGTTGTTTCTAAATAATTATCAACTAAAAATTATACTAACCTACTATAATTAGAACCAGCTTAAATGGTGCATGTCATTTAAAGTTATTTTAGAGTTTCATGCTGATGCTTAAAATTCTTATAGAAAATATTTCTAGGAAAAGAACAGGAGAGGAATTAGTCACTCCTTATATGACGGTTTACTTTCCAGTGAAATCTTTGGCAAATATGTGTCAAAATGTTGAAAAGACTTTCAATCCAGCACTGTTTATGGATTTTTCTCTACAATGTGAAATTCATAATTCATAGGTACAGAAATATTTTGACAAAATCCATAATATTACCACTTTTCACACCTTCTTGCATTATGAAATAATTATTCCTCTCTAAATTATTGTAGTTTAAAATAAATAAAAAGTTTCTATCCTAGAGTTTAATTTCACATTTTTTAAAATAAGTGGGAAAGAGAAAGAGCTTTTTAAAACTAATAAAATGAAACCCAGTGATCCAGAATAGAATATTTACCAATATAAAAATTGCAAATATAAAACAGCAAAGAGACCTTATTTGGAAACTTCATTTCAGAAAGGAAAAGCCACGATACCTGAAACAAACTTGAAATCCTTTAAAGGCCACAAATTCTGCATGCATGTTAGGGAATTCCACAAGCATTCTCCCCAATTCAATATGCAAACAAGAATCATCTATGAGAAACTTGTCAAATATGATATATTTCCCCTGCCCGCAACTGTTTGAATGTCTAATTCTATCATCCTTGAAGCACAGTTACTAGTTATCTTCTATAATCTTGTTCTGATTTGCAAAGCAAACAATATATACCAATATGCTTGCATGATTTTTTCCCTAATTTTTAAAAATTATTCTTGGGCTAATGTAATCATTTTAATTACATCAATGAAAGAAGGAAAACAAAGCGCAGGAAAGTTATTGAAACTGACTTTATACTAAAGGTAAGAAAAACTCCCCCTACCCAGGGCTACCTATAGTACTTAGTAGCTGGTTTACCATTAGCCCAATTCATTTTTGTACCTATAGTACATCTTACAGAGGCCAATTTTTGCCTTTAAAAGAAAGGACTCTTGCTGTTCTATTTCGTCCACCCCAGAGCAGATTTCAAACAAAGGAAAACAAAATGAAATCATACCTAAATTGACAAAGCTCATGACCATATCAGCATCATTCAGAAAGTTGGTGTCTTGCAGGCTAGCTAAAGTGGGACTTTGTGTAGGCAGTGAACTTGTCCGTGATATGTATATTCTTCGGGAATATCCATTTGGAGATGCCAAGTAGCCTTTCCGTAGCCCTTTGCCCTCTCTGCTTGGGGATGATCCCCTCATCAAATATTCCAACTCTTCGGGATCCTCGTCATTTGTCATTGCGTTGTAGAGATCCAGCATGAAGAGGGGTGCTGAAGAAGCTTGTTTTCCAGCTGAAAATGGCCTGGGTCTATGAGGTAAACCCAGGATGGAAAGAATTTCTCTTTGGATCTCTCGCCTCTCATGGTTCCGCAATCTCCGATAAATAAAACTGGAGTGGACATGGTTGTTCCCCATGCCTGCCTTAGCATAATCCATTAAAAGCCAGCAATTCCAGAGTAAGCTCAATAGAACTTTGAACAGAGTTTGGTGCATTTTAAAATAAAATAAGATAAAATAAAATGCACAAATAACTTTGAAATAATGTTGTATTTTCCTTTTTTTTCTGGTCTCTTACGAAGTCTGGTGTTCCCGGGACCAAGGAAGGTTAAATCAAAAAAATAAAAAAAGAACGATGAATTACCTATGCCTCATGTCAGCGTTGCCATTTCTGTACCTCCCATCTTGATCACCTTCTTCCCTAAGTATGACGGGCCGTGTCGGGCTGCTTGCAGTTCTATGAAAGCTGAAATTCAGACGTCCAGTTTTCTACTGCTGTTACTGTTTCTCCTGCACTGGTGGAACAGGTTCCCAGAAGCTGATCATTTGATGCAGGCATTCCTAGTCAAAACCTTGAGATGATCAGACTTGGAGATAGTTTTGAATGAAACAACAGATCATCTGGTCAAACTACCATTATCCTCAGAGTCCCCTCATGCTCTGATTTCCTAATCCCCACCTAGATAACTCTTCTTCCACCTTGCTGTCCTTTCCTGAATGCCAGTTTTCTGTCTTCAACTACTGCTTGGTGATGGTGCAATTTCGCTTTGGTGGGGGGGTTTTTTTCAGCACCCAGCTGAGCCTATTAACATTTGTAATGTCCAGCCCATCTGAAACATGCATCACAGGCTTGAAAACGTCTTCCTCTAAATTCACCCAGGGATGTTAAAAGAAAAAGGACCCCTCCCCTTCTCAATATCCATCCAATCTTTTGCAGTTCCTTAAAAGTGATTTTCACCTCTACCAGGCAAAAATAGAGCAGTTCCCTTCAAGAGATCTGAAAGCTAATGTAAGCACAACCCTGCTGGGAGAGAAGAGGCTTCTCATTGTAATTTGAAACTGGCAAAGTGAGGGGGGAAATGAATTAACCCTTCTACTGCCATACAGTTACTCCCCCTCTCCAACCAGCCAGTGTAGAGTTCTCTAACAGGATGGGAGTAATGACCTCTCCAAAAAGAACTGTGTCAACAGATCGATCTTAAGCATACAATTCACCTGAGTACTTGCGGAGTGGAAAGAACATCGGGCTTGATTGAATTATACTAGTTTGCAGAACATATTCAACTCTATCCTCTTTTTAAATGTAACCACTTGCAGCCCAGGTTAAATAATTTAACATTCCACTGAGATCAGCATGTGAGGCCTGGAGGTTTTTCAGACATGCTCTTTAATTTGGAAGGGTCCCATCTAACTGCAGCGAAGCACTTCAGAGTCACTCAGTTTCGAGCAGATACCAAAAAAGCAGGCTTATCTTTCCAGTTAAAGGAGCATGACCGAGCATACAGTTTTGAGGCCAGCTGCCTAAAGTAGATGCAGTTGAAACGGACTGGGTGTTTCTGTACCATAAGCATGAATGTTGCTTTTCACCTATTTATCGCCCAAATCTAGACCGAAAACAGCATTTATTTACAAAATAGTGTGTGATGGATTTTTCACAAACCTTTATAATACTTTCTTCTCTCTGCTTCTTGTTTGCTTTTCTTGATATGTTACGGTTAGTAACTATTGGTCTGTTGTGGGGATTGATTGAAAAAAGCAACACTGAACATTTTTCTGATATATTTTGGTTCATTTTTTTTTCTTTCAAGGCAGTCCTGATCTCAGAGGAATGCAAACCTGTTGAATTGAATAAGCACGTCATTCGATAAAATGAAAAATAGCAGGCCCAATTGACACCACAGTAGGGAGATCACATAAATCCGCTGACATGCCTGCTGAGTGCATAAGATTGTTGTATTGAATAGAGTTGGGGCTTGTTTTAGTGCTTGTTTATTGCATTTTTTTAAAAAAAAAAATAGTGCTGCACTAATCAAATGGAAATGATGACTCAATATTTCAGTAATCAAGTTATGAGCCTTCACTTGTGAATTCAGCTTTTCATTTTACGGGATATTTCTCTTTTCACCACACCTTCAACACAAAAAGTACATTCCTTATTTTATCAAATAGGACATACCAAAAGGGTGTGATTGATTAAATGAGGACATTGCTGTATCCAGGCAATAGATTCTCAATGAATGCATTTCTTCTCACTCCAACCATTTAAATAGTATCAGTTCACACACTATGTTTATACTTAGATTTTATTTATTATTACTTAAAATGATTCTATTGAGCAATAGATAAGTAAGAGGGGTAATACTAACAGACACGGAAACAAAACTGGGCCAGAACAAACTAAAAATAACTAGAACATATTTTTGGATAAAGGAATCACATCTGTAGCACACTAAAGAAAGAGCCTAAGGTGGTTTCACCAAGAGAAGACAAATATAACAACCCAGAACAACATATAGTCTTAAGGGACTGATTTAATCACTTGACATTTAGAAAAATCAATTTTCACCGAGTTAGTTTCACTTAACTTAATCTTTGTGGTTTTGTTAACTTTGCAGGTACCAGGAGGGAAAAAACTATGGTGGGCTACTCCTGAACAATATATCTGGTACATTATTTACACAAACTGTTTACTATCATCATCCATATTCTCTCATTATAACCTACTAGAATACTTCTGAAACCTAGTTGGATTCTTCTCAGATCCAATTACATTTCCTTCAAAGAGACCTGAGTACCATATGGCATGGTTAAGGAACCTATATATTTCCAGATGCTGTTCCATCGTTCTGAGTCATTATAATGGCTGGCCCTTGTGGGAATTGGCAACGAACAAATCCAAAGAGCAGTATACATATGGCCTTAAAATGAACACTCGTGTCAGTGCTAAGATTCTGAATTACACATCTGTGGACTAGATCAGCCCATTAATGAGCAAGCAACATTTCAGGTGTGATATAAATTGCTATGAATTATCCAAGAAAATCATGCTATAAATAATCAAAGATACTTCAAATCAGCAGATAGGGGCTCGGATGCATTAAAATAGCTAAAGATCTACAGTTCAGTCCAATCCATTTGGAAACGGGCCTTACTGATTTAAACCAGACTTACATATTAACAAAATTGTCCTGATTTCAATGCTTATCAAAATTATTCCAGCTGTGTAAGACAGAAAAGAATTAAAGCAGACCCAGACAATTGGATACATCAGTGGCCCAGAAATTTTTATTTTTGGCAGAAGACCTGCATCCTGCAAAGGGTAAAAAGCTTGCTTTCTGCAAATGCTCTGTTGCCGCCTTGTTTTTGAGAAAGATCACAAAGAAAGGCCATTTTCAGTGAAATGACAACTCTTTAGAGACAAAAACAACAGCACACCAGGAATAAACATTTCCAGAGTTTTGAGGCAGCACAGAGAAAAATTGTATTGAGCCAGGGGATCAACCTTGCTCTATTCAGGCAAAAATTGATGTGAAAGCAGTTTTCTGAGAAAACTGAACTCCTCATAAAGAAAAATACTTTGGAAAATATGCAACAAAGTCATAAAGATGAAGAAATTGGATATAGGTTTCTATAAGCTCCAGTCCACTTTATCAGGCTCATAAGTGAGGAGATGGGTTGCACTTTACCGGCACTTGTGCTGCAATAAACTGAAAACAACCTTTTGGGGCTTTGGGTTGTTGTAACAGACTCACACAATTGTAATACTCTTCTGGAATCTAAGAATGTGCCTCTAGACAGATGGGCAGCACATAAATCTAAAGAAAGACTTCTCATTCTCATTCTTTATTCCACTGAAGAATCACAGTGAAAACTTGTTTTTCTTGGGTAGAAAAGCAATTTCCAAATCAGAATACAGGTGGTTCTTGATTAACAATCACTCTTTCAGTGACCGTTCAATGTGCTGGATGAGCAGTCCTTATGACCAGTCCTTGAAATTCTGGCTGTCACACTTTCCCTGTAGTCATGTGATCATGATCCAGGTGCTCAGTAAGTGGTCTGGATTTCCAACCATCATAGCCTCCCACAATCATGTGATTGCAATTTGTTGGCTTTCTTGTCAGCTTTCCCCCAAGCAAAGACAATGGGGAAGCCACCAGGAAGTTGAAAGGTACAGTCAAGTGAAGTTCTCTCTTAACAAGCTGTAATAATTCTCTCACGACAGTAACCGGGGACTGACAGAATTGCTGTCGTGGCATGATTACATGATATTGCACTTTACTACCCTATTTCCTAACAATAGTAATTCTGATTACAATTACCATTGTTAAGTGAGGACTACCTGTTTATATCTTTCATTCAGGTAGATACCAACATCATTTTTTTAAAAAGATAATTTAATTAAATGGAGTTGGTGGGCTGCAATGGGCCTCATCCAACACAATGGAAGTAAATGTCCCCTTCCTCTTCCTAGGCCCTATAACGCTTTGAGCAGACAAAGCAGACAGGCACAAATTCTGCCAAAGGGTAATAGCAATAAGCATTTAGGTTTATATACTTCCCAATGATGTTTTACAGCACTCTCTGGGCAGTTTACAATGTTGAAGCATTATCTGCATATTGCCCCAACAATCTGGGTCCTCATTTTATCAACCTCAAAAGGATGAAATGTTGAATCAACATTGAGACCCATCAGGATTGAACTGCAGGCTATGGCAGAGTTGCCTGTGTGCTGTCCTGCTCTCTCTCTCTCTCTCTCTCTCT
>JANHJO010002186.1:27434-37444 GCA_032468235.1 Pseudoxyrhopus heterurus | reverse complement strand
GGGAGGGAGGGACAGAGAGACAGATGATTGATAAATGATAGATAGACAGATAGACAGACAAATGATTTGCTTAATGGCACCTTTTGTAACCACTGCTATAAATAACCTCAATTTCCAAAGGTAGCCAATATAAAATGATACTGTTGTGAATTTGCTATTAATATCTCATGTGTAGGCATTTTATACTTTAAGCATGAGCATCTGATTCATATATGGATATGGATAGGATAGGAATACAAGTTATATTGATTTGAGAATATTCTAGTTTACTTATTGTTTTTTTCAGGGTTTTTTTCATAATTAAAACAAAGTAATCAAGATTGAATAAATAATGTTCTTTTTTTAAAAAAAATTCTTGAGGAAACCATGTTTGGGAGAAGAAGATTAAAAAAGAAGTCAAGATGGTGGTTTTGACAGTTCAATCCAAGTCCCGCTCATTTGTACATGCATTCAGTGTTAACACACATCTAAAAGGGGATTTGTGTCATGGAATTGTGCTTCAACCACTGCAGAGGGCTTCAACCACTGCAACTAGACAACAAAATCAAGACAATGTACTTTTCCGAAAGCTCTTTTTAAACAATTCTCTAAATAAATCAGCACTCAGGAATGACATTTCAGTTCAGAAGCTCGGGCAGGTGTATAAAGTATAAAAATCTGGACACATGTTAGCAATTCAGCTTCTCTAATTTTCTCTTGGTATGGTTTTAGATTTGCATCAAGCAAAATTGGCCCATCATCTTGAGTCTGTTACTATCATTGTTACGGAGAAGGGAAATTATCCCTCCATGCATGTAACATGGTGTTTCAGTCCATTTTGGCATGTTGCCTCTTTGACATGGTAGAAGTAGAATGGACTGAATTTTATTTTTCCCACCAGCCATCAATTTGTGCGGTTCCACTTTGGAAGTTTTACACATCCTTCTGGGTTTTTAATTATTTACTTGGGGGAAAAAAATCTTTTTTTCCTTTCATACATAAGTACAAGGTCATGTCATTTTTTCATTGGCAATTTGGTATTCAGCTTGCTTTTTCCAGAAGGGACACCAACAGACCGAGGTGCTTGGAGGATTGGATTAAACCAGAGAAATTATTTATTTATTTATTCCAATTTCTAGGCCGCCCAACTCCCATAGGACTCTGAATAGAAATGAATGGAGCGGGGCTGCTCGGTTTCCTTTTTTTCTCTTTTCCTTTGGGGAGGGTCAGAGGGAGGAACGTGGCTGCCAAAATGTATTTAAATTCAATAATGTTTATTATTTTTTAAAAAAAATAAAGATCAGAAAAGTCCAGTAGAGATGGCATAAAAATGTTACATAATAAAACTTTTAAGCTGTTATCAGTAATACATGCATGATAGACTAATGTTGGGTTTGCCAGCACTGAAAATAGCAATAGCTCCAGTACATTTGTACTATACAAGATGAAGTGATAATAAAGACTATTGTATTAAATATAATTAAAAGCTTATTGTTTAGATGCTTAAAGTACATGATTAGAGTTGATAAAAAACTGCTTACTACGTGTTAGAATAAATGTTAGATCTTCTCAAAACCCAATTCCACTGAGTTCAACTGGATTTACTTCCAGTTAGGTTTATAGGATTTTATTTTTAATCCACGTGAGTGACTGGAATTTAAGGGAAAAAAACATAAATTAAGCTCTAATTCTAGTCCTAAGCATTTTCTGCCATCTAGTGATAGTTTTGGTGCTCTCTGAGTTTGGTTGTTTGCTTGCAGACATTTCCTTGCTTGCAAATAACCAAGCTCAGAGAGCACCAGGGATGTCACAGTTCAATAGTAAGCTGCACATACTCTGTTGAGCTATTAGTGATAGCTTTTTGTAGATTTAACCATCCTTTTCTTTGTCTTAATTGTTTGTGTTGTTTTAAAGATTCAGTTATTTTCTTTGAGAGCAGAAACAAAATACATACCACCTATTATTTTACAGTCATAATAGTTAAGTATCATAACATAATGGCTACTAATGCTTTTTAATTGATCGTAGTGATGGGGAGGGAACCAATATGCTTCAGATACAAGAGTCAATAATGATGTACATATCAAAGGCTATAAAAAGGATAATTCACAATGAGTAAATATCATTACTATAAGATTGAAAGCACTTTTCATATAGCAATAGCAATAGCACTGTATTTATATACCGCCTATCAGGGCTTGCAACCTTCTCTAAGCGGTTTATAATGTCAGCATATTGCCCCCAACAATCTGGGTACTCATTTTACCTACCTCGTAAGGATGGAAGGCTGAGTTGACCTTGAGCCTGGTGGGATTCGAGCTGCTAAATTGCAGACAGTTGGGAGCTGAATACTTAATTACAAAGTACAGTGTCTTACCCGTTGCACCACTCAAAGCTCTTATCTTCACATTGGTGTGAAAACTGATGGGACTTGGATCTGATTTTTCCCTCAGTAATACAGATTGTCATGTTGTTTCAATTCCTCCATGCCTGTACAACTTTACCTGTACAATATCTCTTGTATAAATTCTGTGGAGCCCACATGAGTTGACAAATGCCTTGTCAACATGTGAACAGTGGGTGGTGTCCTATCCTTGCCTTGATGAATTTAATGAGTTCATAGAGGAAAATTTGGAAATATTAGTGATCCTATTGACATCAGAATAATAAATTTCCCATCAAAGTTAGAGTCAATTTCTGCATGAATTCTGAATATCATTGAATATAGCTTGGAACTCACCATAAATACTAGATTTTAACTTGTGCAGCCCACAGTCAATATGACTTGTAACTGGAAATAATGGACCCTGAAGTCAGACTGATCTAGATGGAAGAGGATTCGGTAAGGCTGTGTTATGTATTATGAACTATGAAGGTAAATTTTCAACCTGAAACTAAATAAAATAGGATTTTGAAGGTAATCAGCTCATGTAAAGCCTGTTTAAGGTTTTTTTTTTTTTTTGTTAAAGCAGCCAGCCGCAAGTAGTAGACCGTTCATTCTCCAAAGACACTTCCTTGATCCTACCTTGTCTGTTGACCATATGCTGAACTCTATATAGGCAGAAATAAAGACCAGAGAAGCTCTTGAAATGAAAGTTGATAAATGTCGATCTTGCCATTGTTGTATGAATCATAGCAATTTTTCCTCTAGAGATGTCAGATTTTAAACAATTAGTTGAGGTAAATGGCAGGTGAACAGTCTGCTGGCAAATTCAGGAGATATCTGGTTACTATCTTCCTTTGAAAACAGGCAGCTGAAATTGAAATGGCTACCAGTAAAGGAAACACAGATCAGAAGTAATAGGCCCATTTCACTACAGACATTAATTTTCTGCTTATCCTAACATGAAGAACTTTTGCATGCATTTTCCCCTGCTTTAACTATTTCCTTAGAAACCCTTTTGAAAAACATAGAAATTTCAGTGATGTCATTCTTGGTTAAATTAATTTACCAGATGCAGTTTTTTACAACATAAATGTCTTCAGTATAAGCATTTTCTCCTGGGATGGTCCAAAAATGCTGGCAGTTTAATCTTACACATCTGTAGGGCAGTGAAGTTCAAAAGATTCACCAATTTATTTTATATCCTTATCCACCCAGAGGCATACAAAAAAGTTAATGTCTGAACTCACATGTTAATCTCTTAGAACATGAACTAAGACACTAATTCTAACTTGGACAATTTACACACAGCAACAAGTTTCATTCCCTAGATCTCTAAGTCAAACAGGTAACCCTTGACTTACAACCATCCTTTTAGTGACCCTTTGAAGTTACAATGGTACTGAAAAATGTGACTTATGACCATTTTTCACACAACCATTGCAGCACCCCCATTGTCACATAATCAAAATTTGGATGCTTGGCAACTGGCATGTACTTGGGACGGTTCCAGTGTCCTGGGGTCATATGATCACCTTTTGCAACCTTATGACATGGAAAGTAAACGGAGAAGCCACATTCACTTAAAAACCACATTATTAACTTAATAACTATAGTGATTCACTTAACAACTATGGCAAGAAAGGTAAAATGGGACAAAACTCACTTAGTAACTCTCTTGCTTAGCAATGGAAATTTTGGGCTTAATTATGGTCATAGGTCAAGGACTACCTGTATTTGGAATGGGTCAAAATTGTTCCCAAGGCCAATACCTGGAACTCTGAATGGACTGACTATTATTTCCTCCAGCTAAAGGTCAGAGGAGTTTAAAGATTAGCATCTCCTCTTCCCATCTCCATCCTGCTCTCCATCCTTCATATTGTATTTTTTCCATGGCTATTTGAAAAGTCCCAGTTGCTGTAGGGATGGGTAGTTCTCCTTCAGCTTACTTTTAGAAGAGTACAGGTAGTCGTCGACTTACAACAGTTCATTTAGTAATCGTTCAAAGTTACAATGGCACTGAAAAAAGGGACTTATGACCGTTGTTCACAGTTAAAACCTCCGCATCATCCCCATGATCACATGATCAAAATTCAGATGCTTGGCAACTGGTTCATATTTATGATGGTTGCAGGGTAACCCGGGTCATGTGATCACCTTTCGCAACCTTCTGACAAGCGAAGTCAATGGGGAAGCCAGATTGACGTAACAACCAGGTTACTAATCTATCAACTGCAAGGAAGATCGTAAAATGGAGCAAAATTCACTTAACAAATGTCTCAATTAACAGAAAATTTGGGCTCAATTGTGGTCATAAGATGAGGATCACCTGTATTGCAAAAATAGGATGGGGTAGGAGATGGATGAGGTAGAGGTTCTCACAACAGAAAACCACCTGGCCGAAAGTTCATCCTGCAAAAGGGTGTTCACAGGAATTTTCTTGTCACAGCAGAATGAGAGGTTAAGCAGCTAGGCTGCCTTAAGGGAACGGTGGCTTGTGGCCATAGAACTGACACAAATTTATTTATTGGTTTCCCACCCCACCCCCCACTCCAAATGATTATGGGCTATTTTCCAGAATTAAAAATAATACTCCACAAAAATAGCACCTATAAAAAAAGCACTGTTTGGGGAACAAAACCATTCATCCATACCCCCTATGAATGGGATGGGACCAATTGGTCTGTTCACCAACCTAGACCTGAGGGAAAAGCCAGGTTTTTTTCAAGAATGCTCAAAGACAGGCAAGGTGCACACCAGGCATATTTTGTAAAAAGAGGGGCTCTATTCAAACTAAAAGGTAGGAAAACAGACAAAGAAAGAATCTCATTTACCAACATGTAGTGAAGAGGGACACAAATACAGGTAACTCTAGAGGTACAACGTGCCATTTAGTGAACGTTCAAAATTATGACAAAACCCCTCAAAAATACATATGGCTCCATTCCAAAGTAACGACGGCTGCAATAGGCCTGCTACATGGGCTATTCCAGAGGGTATGGATCAGAATCTGTGGCCCTCCAACCTGTGCTAAATCCAGTTTTTTTTTAAATCTGTGCTTTATTTAACAAGCCAATATAGTCTGCTTCACTCAGCAAGCAATCCACAATTTGGATTTATAACCTCCTTATTAATATCAGAATAACTGGGAAACTCTACTGGTAAGATTTGCTTTCTTCTGGATGATGTGATATACAGTGAAATCTTGTTTTAATAATAATGATTTATGAAATGTATAGTCCGCCCAACTTCCAATGTCTCTGGGTAATTTACAATTGTTAAACTATTTATTAAAAAAACAACAGAGAACCATACAACAAATACGAAAACAATGCCAGACAAAGGAAACAATGAAAAGAAAATAAATCCAGAGGGGAACAAAATAGAAGAAATGGGCATCAGTCATTTTCTATAAAGGGCTGGTCTTTAAGGCCCTTAGGGATGGGAACCATTTTGAATTTTGGGGGAAACCTCATCCCAGAAATCAAGTGGTGCTACAAAGATGGTGTATTTCCAGGGTCCAATAGGTGACATTGTTTAATTATTACCCTGGAGCTTAATAGACTCACTAGAGCAGCAGGAGGTCTCCATTATTGCCCATAATCTGATAAATCAAAGTGTATGTAATGGAAATGACACAAATTGTGACATTTGTTCAGTGATGTCAGAATACAAATGACATCATTACCCAAAGGACATACATTGCAATGGAATTTGGTCTATTGCTAGGAAAATCAACATTTCCCTGGCCCTACAATCCTTGTTTATATTAACAGCTACTAAAATTAGAAAAAGGATGTTAGATGAACTGGCTGTAAATTAGATGGAGGATTCTTTGTTAAAATGTTTTATTCTATGGAATTGCATTTTTATTTTTATTTTATTTTTTGAAATGGAAAGATTTATAACATTGGTCTAAACAACAAATTAAATGCTGGAGAATTTATTTTATTTTTTAAAAAAACAGTATTCTGGTGATTAATTACTGCTTTATATTAATGTATCCAAAAAGTATTTTACAATTTATAAACTAGGGGGCAATGTTTTCCTTAGGATATTTAGCTGAAAGAAATTGTCATAGGCAAGTAATTCATGCTTGGAATCCAAAATTTGCAGTTATTTCATTTCAGATTTATAAAGACCACACCCACTGCCCTATACAGATAATCCTCGACTTACAATCATTCATTCATTGACCATTCAAGGTCACAACGGCATTGAAAACAGGGATTTATGACTGGTTTTCACACTTACAACTGTTGCAGCACCCTCTTTGATCATGTGATCAAAATTCAGGCGCTTGGCAACTGTGATGCATTTATGACAGTTGCACTGTCCTGGGATCATGTGATCTCCATTTGAAACCAGATAGTTTCCAACAAGCAAGTCACTACGGGAAGCCAGATTCACTTAATGACCACATGATTCACTTAACAATAGTAGTAAAATGGGGCAAAACTCACTTAACAACTGCCTTGCTTACCAACAGATATTTTGGGCTTAATTGTGGTCATAAGCTAAGGTTTACCTGTATAGCCATGTTTCTCAACCTTAGCATCTTTAAGACTTCAACTTGCAGAATTCCTCAGCCAGCCATGTTGGCTGACAAATTCTGGGAGTTAAAAGCCACACATCTTAAAGTTGCCAAGGTGGGGAAAAAAATGTTTAGTCTGGTGTATACAGCATTTTCACCCTCTTCGACCCCTCACCCTCATTTGACAACATTCTAGAATTCAAGAGTCAGCCACAGGAAAAGTTCTCTTCTTCTCTAAGGCTGCCGCCACCTGTATTTGCAAACACTGCCCATGTTGTGAAATTCCATTGCAAAGCAGAGCAAGCTATTTCAGATTCAACACCAAATTATTGCTTTGTGCTGAAAGAAATAGTCTGCCCTTCCATCAAAGGAAACGTCTGTCTCCCAACTCCTGTTGCAGTGGTAGGCCGCTATGATCTGAACATTCAATTGCTGCAATGCCTGCATTATAGTTCACAGGGATTTGGAAGACAATAGAGGTTTGTTGCCATGGCGAGTTTCTTTATCTATTTATTTGTTCCTCATATTTATATAGCCACCCATCTCAGAGAACATGACTTTTGGACACCATATAATACAAAAGTCTGGAAGCTACTGAAGGTTTTTAATGCATTTAGGTATGTGTGTTCGTGTGTGTGTGTGTGTGTGTATAATCGGTCTCCTCTTGTGCAAATTTCCTTTACTGTGTCATTAGGCTGCTTTGTGCCATAATTGACAAATGTTAAATTAAATTAAATTAAATTAAACCAATTAAATATCTATGCCAAAATATATGGTGCACAAGACAGTAAGAATAATAGCATTCTTTAATTAAGATGGGGAAGAGATGTTTTGATAAGATGGGGAAGAGAGTGAGCAGAACCTGAGAGGGTAGGACAAAGAAGTAATGTATTGGTCAATATAAAATGAGCATTGTTTGACTAGTATGCTCATCTATATTCAATTATTGGGTCAAAAGAAGAGACCTGATTGGCTGATGGTTCTAGGTTCAAAATAATTAAGATATGCCCAGGTTTATAGTGTCTTTATATCCGAAACATTCATTCATCACATGTGCAAAAGATAACTTTAAAACAAAACATGAGAGTACATCTAGCGAATGACACTGCTCCAATTTTCTCAAACAAACTACTGCAAATCGGACAAGGAACACTACCAGTTGAATCTTCTGGCAAGATAAAATTAACATCTGATTTTTGTAATCTGGTTTCCTCTGCCGCACATCTCATAGATGCAGTCTATCCTGCTGTTGTCGAAAACTATCACAATTTCAACTGGTTGCGAGACAGGGCCATTCTGGTGCCTAAAAATCAAGATGTCCACAAAATCAACAAACAAATACTTGCCATGTTATCAGGCATACTCACTGAATACAAGTCTATCGATACCATCATAGATTCTGATCAGATCATCAATTTCCCAACAGAGTTCCTAAACTCACTTGATCCACCAGAATTGTCACATCGTCTTTTCCTTGAAGTAGGATCTCCAATTATTTTACTAAGAAAACTCGACCCACCAAAACTTTGCAATAACACAAGGCTGTGTGTAAAGAAGATGCTGCTCAATGTAATTGAAGCCACTATCTTAACAGGAAAGGGAGAAGGTGAAACAGTTTTTATCCCACGGATACCACTCATTCCGACGGATCTCCCTTTTAACTTTAAGAGACTGCAGTTTCCAATACGACTTGCATTCTCCATCATGATCAAGAAGTCACTGGGTCAGGACTTCCGGTTGTACGTCCAGTGGCTTCGGCAGCGGGGACCACGAGCTCCGCAACCCAGTGCTGAGTTCTCCCTGTCAGAGGGCTCCAAAAGGAGCCATAGCCACCCTGGAGGGGTGGTGAAGCAAAGGGGGGTGCCTTGCAGGTGGAGGAGAGCCGCATCTTTCCCCTCTGACTCGGAAAATCCCCCTCATCTGACAAGGAGCAGCCATGGTCAACATGGCCGCCATGAAGCCGGGGACAGCTAGAACACCTAAGGAAGTGCAGGAGCAAAGAGAACAGTGAACAGAGGCCGTTTTGGGGTGAGACGATTCTTTTTTCTCTTAAAAAGTACCCTAAGGAAAATAAAGATCCTAGAGAAGAGGTACTAAAATATAAACGTTTAAGCGGCGAAAAGGAATACCTTTAATAGAGATTTATGCTGAAAATTTAACTGACAGCACTAATTACAGACGAAAGGAAAAGTGTCTCCCAGACTCCTGGAAATCCATAGAGGAGGAAACGAGTATCTGATATTTGGTGGCTGTGACTCTTTTTTTCTTTTTTAAATTTTATTAAACTTTTATAACAATAACCAACAAAACATATAGCAACATATAACATGCAACACACAAATATGCTATAACGGATATAGCCATGCCACATCGGCATATATAGTTTGTTGATATTTTAGTAAAACAGGTCATTTATAATCTCTAAACGTAAAACATTTTCCCTAATCTCTATCTTAACTCTTGAACATTTTAGACATTATATACATATGTTAAACACTATATATATATATATCCTATCCATTGTAGAATCTCTCTATCTTAACTCTGTGGCTGTGACTCTTAAATGTTTATTGCCTTACACTTACCAAAGACGGAAACAAGAAAGACATTTTTTAAAAAAGAGAACAAACAAATGCTGGAACTGGTTCATCTAAATAATTGATTTGGTTTTGAAAGAAAGGGATTTAACCACAGAGCAGACTTAAAGAACTTGGAAAATACCTTGGACTATCAAAGTATTGATCAAAGGCTAGAATTGGCTTATCTAAATAATTGACTTTGTTTTGAAGGAAATGGTTTGCGATTGAAACAATAAACAACTGAAAAAAATAACACAGATAAATCTACAATTGGAAAGACAGGAAGATACCTTTGAGGAGACTGGGGCATGGGCAGACATCTGGGAGAATTGGCAGTAAAAAATTGTACTGGGAGAAATGGTTAGAATGAACAAGAAAGATACAGATGAAGAAAGAGTAAAAGACAAGAGTGGGGGAGGTGAATTAAAAAATGGACAAGAATTGAAGCATTACAGAGAATAAGAGAAGATGAATAGGAAGAATTTCCCTTTAAATATTAAAATAGCCTGATTGTAAGATGAAAGAGGCAGGGGGG
>JANHJO010002185.1:146098-158791 GCA_032468235.1 Pseudoxyrhopus heterurus | reverse complement strand
TCCCTGTCCTACTGTTCCCTTTATTTACCTATATATACTTTCTTTGCTCGTGTTTATGTTTTTCACTTTATCTATATTTGACAAATAAATAAATAAAAATTGGAGGAAAGTACTAATCTTATTCCTTCCATCAGAGGCTGAGTCTAAGCTGATGTTGGTTGGTAGGGGAAGAAATCATTCCCTTGACCTTTCATTAGGGTGTGGTGCTCTCTCATTTACTATTCAAAATCTACATGAACCTGCTCGATGGGGTCACCTGCTTGTTTGACATTTGGTTACACAATTGTATCTTTTGATCCAAAGTAAGTCAGGCTTTCAAAATCTTGTTTCCATGCCTGTATGGGGAGGAACCATCTCAGTGCATATCAATGTACTTGCAGGTAGAGAAATGTGATGGTCATCTTGATGAAGAAAAATAGAGATGCAATCCAATGCAGCATAATATATAATTTAAGGTGCTGTACCAGGGCTAGGAAAACTCTGGTTCAATTCTGCAATCAGACACCTTGCTGGGTGACTTCAACCTATACACAATCTCAGTTCTGAGGCTAAAGTGGACATGTTCCATATGGAGGGACTAAGGGAAACCCTGATGAGAATCATCAGACTGATAGTTCTCAGAATGCATTCCAAGGTTTTTGAATTGATAGAAAGAACAAAGCCCAATCCAATTTGTGGATATTTCCTCATATGTAAATTTTTATACATATAAGTCTTTATCCTTAAGGGATTGGCACAGCTGTGATATTATGATCAGAGTTAGAATTGACCATTGTTTCGGTAAACATTAGCATTGGGGGGGGGAATGGAGCAATTATCTTTTGATTTAATAATCAGTCGCTAGCAAGTTAACAACTTAAACAGTTCCTACTTGTGCCCATTTTCTTCTGGATAGAAGAAATTCTGGGAAGAAAAAAAAATTAACATATAATGTGTCAGAAAACAATCAACATTTCTTACCTTAATCTAACCCTGGTACCTAAGAACATAAAATGAAGGAGTTAGAATATACATTTGATCATAAAAAGGCAAGCTTCCACAAATTGAAAAAAAAAATGTAGCAAATGTTTTAGATAATAAGGGGCATGATTTCATCTTTGTAATTTTATCTCAGGAAAATTACATCAATAAAAATATTTGACACACAATTATGCTAAGGTTTGGGAAAGAAGATAGTGATACCTTAGGATATCAACCCATAAATTTATGTAAATATGGAATATGAATACTTAAGTGAATAGTAAATTAGGATGAGTACAAAAAGAGTTACCTGGAGCTATTTAAAATGAACAATTCTCTCACTTCCTTCTTGCATATGATTTAGATTGACCTGTTAAACAATGGTTCCTTAAGCTTTAAAATATAAATGTGTTCCTTAGCGGATTGTGTGAATGCTGTAACAACATTAAACTAACCTTGTAATCGTTTTATACAATCGTTATTTATTTAGTACGGTTTATAATCCAACTCAAAGTGACTTACAAAGAAAAATAAATGCAACATTCAAATAGGAACCATTAGGAACTAAACAGAAGGATGCAATTGTCCAATGCTGAGGAACTGCCATCATAGCCACTTCACAGAAGGAGGATCTCCTTTATGCATAATGTGTTCCAAATTGAAAGGCTTTCCAAACAAAACCAAGGTAGTAACCAAGTTTATCTCAGGAGAAACGCTACCCCAAAGATGGGTGGCAGTGAGCAAGAAGTATCATGTCCATGGTTCCTGGAGATAATATTCCATAACAGAAAGAACTTGGAGAATGCCCATCCTACTTGATCTGGTTGGGTAGGCATTAGCAACTGGGAATCCCAAAGATATCCAAGTGTAAGTGGTTCAAGACTTTAAAGTGACACCCAAAACCTTGAACTCAAAGGAAAACTCTGCCTATTTTAACCAATAGAAGAATTCTATACACATGCATACACATGTATCACACTAGACCATTCAAGGTAAGCCATATTATACAGAAAGCAGAAAAGGAGTAAGCTAAAGAAATTAGAAGCATAAAATAAGAAACAGGAAACATAGCTAACACTAGTTTATTCTATAATGCTTACTCTTCAGCTCCATACCATTCTATCCTTGCAAATGATCCTCATTCCCACTATTTCCAGAATTGTGTTTTAGTTAAAAAAATAAAAATAAAACCTTTTACTTCAGATAAAAATTTAAAGACAAATACGGTGCACTGAAGATCTCAGAGGGCTATATCTTCTCCGGAAGTCAATGGTATACTTCAAAAGCTCTTAAATAAGTCTGATAATTGTTAAAGCAAAGGCTTACCTAGACAGAGACATACATAGGATATGTTAAAACAATGGTTTAGAAGTTTTCCCAGAGAACTCTCACTTTGAACTAGTGCATGGGCTCAGTGAACATACTGACTGTGATATTGCTAAAATAATGAGCATCTGGTGAGTTCACCTTTGCTGGTGAGGTCAAAGGAGAGCAGGAACCATAGCAATAATTTTCAGTAACAAGGGAAGCCAACTTATTTGTGGAGGGAACTTTGGTATGAAACTTGGAAGAAGACTATGACAAACCTGTATTATTGTCAAGAAAACTATACGGACCTGGCTCTATTATTTAGACAAGGAGCCATGAGATGAATCTCTAAGATCAGAAAAGACTTCGCTAGTTGCACAGAAACTTCGCCACCACGGCTCTTTTAAAACCCAGATCTGGATTTTTCAACCCCTGCCTGGGATTCTAGTTTTTTTTTCTTTTTAATGAAATCCAAGTTTTTCTATACATTACTTTAACTTGTATGCATTAAATAGGTAAGAATATTTTAATTTAAAACTGATTTATTGTGCTTTTGTTATCTTTTTTTTATAATAGAATCTGGGTTTATTTGAGCATGACATATTGTTGTTGTTGATGTTGTTTCTGAGAAACCCTGCTGGTAATCCTCCTGGAACTCATCATTTTAATTCAGATAATTACATGATATATATTCAGAGCATGTGTCCCTGTCAAGAACTGCATGGCACTGATATTCAAAAAGGATATCAGTAAGTACAGTGTGTGCTTAGCTGTAGCCCAGTACATGATAGTATCACATTTAGTAAAATTAGTAAATATCCAAATGTATGTTTCTATTATAGATACAATGGAGGAAGAGATGAAGACATTCTTTGCAAGCAGCAAAAGAAAAAAGAAAACTAGATGAAATATCAAGAGACATGGGTGACTAAATTTTGCAGGCAAGGTAGATCAGTTTTGCAATGTGATATAAATGCAGTTTCTAAATCTGGATAGCACTGAATAGATAACATTAGAATCAAACAAACTACATAAAAGAGAAGAAAAAAAATAGAGAAGTGAAGCTAGGACACTTCCAGGTGCAGAATATGGGAGTGGATCGTTAATTATGGATATCAAACACAGAAGTTAAACTTAGAGAATGAAAGAGAGTGGGTGTGTCTGAAAGACATGACCTGGAAGATATATAATCCAAATATAAAACCCATAAAAGGCCCAATTTAGAATGCTTAGCTAGGTGAAAGAAAACTTTCATAAGAGAAAAGATCCAAGTGGATTTCTGAAGAAAGCATTGTGATTGTAGCGATTCAGGATGCAAGCCATAGGCATTCATGCATGCATGCATACACACACACACACACACACACACACACACACATACACACACACACACACACATACATACATACACACACACACACACACACACATGACATTCAAGATCAAAGAACAAGGAGCCGAAAAATATATCAGGCAAGAACGGGAACAAACAGAGAAAATTAATACAGGGGAAAAAAGGGAACTCAAGAAGTCACAGGAGAAATTACAACTAAGGTAGGAAAACTCAATAACCATGGAAGAGATCTAATAGAGACAAATGAGGTTAAAGAAAGAGGGGAAAACTATATTGAGATTCTTTACAAATGATATTATAAAGTGACAGACATATTAGTAGAAAGAGACTATACTCAGGAAATAATTCAATTAGAATGTGGGGTATGGCAGATAATAGAACAGCTGTGAAATAAGAAAGCACTTGATAGAAAAGAAGTACCCACTGCATCAAGGGAGGGAACTAATACGGCAAGAAGGTGGCATCTGTATCAGCATTTTTTTCTTTCATTGTTAAGGCTTCAATTTTTTTAAAATTCCATTTACTTCTGTCTTTATTTAACTAGGCTGTTATCTTTTCATAAATCTCAAGGATTTTAATGGGCTCTTTAAATGTCCACATCTCAAAGCTGGCATTACTCCAAAGGGCTTGGAAGAATGGGATCTAAGAAAAGAGCCTCACACCAATAGAAAATCACTACCCATAGATTATTTCTTAATAAGCAAGGAATTGGAAATGCATATGGAAACTTTTCCAGCCACTAACAGATTTGCTATGCTGGATCGTCTGTCTCTTGGCCAGTCTATAGAGAGGCAAGATCTGTACTTATAACACGCTTTTCAAAAGCTTCCCATCTAGATGAGTCAGAAGACTCTTTTCAACCACCTTTCAAAATTGATTATGGACATATGCCTAAAAATTCAATCAAAATACACTTCATAAACTGTAGCAACAATAACTATTTTATTTGAGAAACTTTAGACAATTTTGACTTGGAGTTTGATTTCCCCAAAAAAGCAACTGACACTCTGGCTGGCTATTTCAATTAAGTATTTAATGATTTTTTAGGATATTTCTACCATCATAGGCCTCTAGTGGAACCTTTATAAAGTCTAACATAGTTTTTAGTACCATCTTCCTAATAATCTGAAAAATTACATATGTTTTTCAATTGGAATGAGTACGTTTACCTATCTCCAAATTAGACTAAATTTTAACATGTAACATGGTTGAGATAAAGTCCAGGGTTCACTAGACTTCACTGCAATTTAACTCAACTCAAAATTTCTTCTCTCCTCTGGCTTCTGTTATAAAGGATTAGTGGTTACATTCCTTATAAAGGATTCCTTATAAAGGATTAGTGGTTACATTCCAATCTTTGGATATTTTAACTTATTTTTATGCAAGGTTATTTGGGATTTAAATCATTGTGTATTGTACCAATCTTTAAAGACACTCCCGTTTTTAAAGACCCAACCTTTAGGAAGCAACATTTATTTTCAGTCTGGCCTTGAGCAGAAGAAAACAAATTGACATCCTTCTGGTGGTTGCCATCCCAAGGTAACCACTTTCATTGCCCAGAAAGAATTGGTATTCTCTCAAAGAATCTGCCTTCCTGGACTCAGTTACAATAAATTCCTTTAAAGTATTCATAGCACACAGAGAATGTACATGAAGCTATAAAGACTTTCAAATATAGAACATACTTGGATCAATGCTCAGATTGCTGCTAAAAGTATTCATAAGCTAGCCCCTGGGAGCCTTTTAGGAATGGATAATATACTGTTATCATCAACAGAATTTATACAAGATGATCTAATCTTAATCTGCACCTCCTGGCTTATGTTAAAATCATATGCTTTGTGAATTCTCTTCAACTGAGCCTTTATGTTCTTATTCTAGTCTGTCATATTATGAACAATTGAAAACTTTCTCCAAGGCTGTCCAGTTAGTAACTGATGTACCGATTAATCAATTTTGTAACCCAGATCTAGATTACCAGTGTATGAAAGAGTACTAATACTAATACTTCCTTGTTGGAAGCACCAAAGTGAGAATTTGCCGGTGACATCACTGTTGCCTGGAGAATGCCCAGTTGGGGCTCCTTTCGCATCCCTGGAAGTTGCCCATCAAAGTGATACCCATTTATTTATTTGCAGTTGCCCATTTTTTGAATTGCTGGATCAGCAGGAGCTCGAGCATATGACGGGAGCTTATTCCACTCTGCAGCAGCAGGCAGGTCTCAAATGCGAGCCTGCTGATTATCAGCCCAGCATTCTAGACCTGTGAGCCACCATGCTCCTTCATGACAGAGTAAATTGATTGAATTGGTTTTTCAGAATTCTTTGTGATAATGTTAGTTCAAAACTCTATTCAAAAATCCAGGTTGCTTCTACTAAATTAATCTTATGGAAGTTTCCAGCTTCCACTAAGCTCATTCCTTTTACTACAGGTCCTCCATCTACAAAACTAACTGCATTGGGATTTGTCTCAAAGACCACAAGCTTTCTTGTCCAGTATTATGGCATCTCACCTACAAATACCTAGCAGGAGTCCAGTTTTAGTCACTTTGAAAATTTAACTTCATCTCTATGCTAATGTTGAATAGCTTTGCATCTACCCTCACTAAATCATCAGCTCTAGAGAAGCTTCTAACTTTCTCCTCTGGCCATTACTTACTGCTGCCAATGGGAAGCACAAGTCCTTTTAGCAACATCAATCCCAGGTTGTCACCTGAACCACAAGCTATAAATTAAATAAATAAATGATTATCACATAGCCTATTACTGACAAGAATGATCAGGTCCCTTATAATGTTGCCAAATTTGGCTATAAGATTTACTTGAAAAATGGAAAGGATGATGTATCCTGAAGAATACATTCTTCCTATGTTAATGATTTGTCAGTCTTTTTGTGTTTGTTGGTTTAATAAGTCTTTAGCTAGAACAGCATTTTTTTATTGGACTGAATTTCTTATTCCTACAGGAATATAAACTGTTCAAATGCTACTTAGAATATATATAAATATGTGTGTGTGTGGTGTACTTGTGTGTGTGTGTAGTGTGTATGTATGTTCTGGAGAAGAAAATATATGTGGTCACTGGGGGCCAATGTCAACTCAATCACACAATACATAAATGATGAGAGAGAGAGAGAGATGTAAATTCACACACACACACATTTAAAAATGGAATGAGCAACTTGCTAAAATGTAGCACTAACTCCTCGTACAAGCAGGTTCTGATTATGATATTAGAAAAGAGCTGACCTGCAGAAAGAAATGCCAAATGAACAGGCAGGTTTTACAAAAGAGAGAGGGACATACATTCAGTTAGCAAATGTAAGCTGGATAATGGAAAGCACAAGAGAATTCAGAAAAATTGTTTATCTTTGCTCCATTACCTTTGATTATGTAGACCATGCTACTAATGGTATATCAGAATCCAGTGATTACACTGCTGAGGAATATTTACCAAGAACCAAAATTACTGCAAGAAACAGATGTGAAGAAATAGGATAGTTCAGAATAGGACAGCGAGTGAAACTGGGAGCATATTGTTCCCATTGTTGTTTATCTAACATAGCAAATACATTGTCTCCACATATGTTTAACAGCAAATATATTACCAAAATGGCAGAAGTGGAAGAGATAACTGCTAGTATCAGACTTGGAAGTTGAAACTAACTATTTGAAATAGATAGATGACTTCATTAGCAGAAAATAAATAAGACTCAGAAGGGGTTATTTTGAAGGTAAAATAGAAAGTGAAAGATTGCCATTGATGTTAAATATTAGGAAATCAAGATAATGTCAGTCTTCATGCTTAGGGAATTTATAGTGTAAGGAACTGAAGATGGTAGGTAGTTTTGTTTCCTTAGGTTCAGGAATAGATAAAGAAGGACTGTATGCAGTAGGGGAAAAAAGAGATTAATGCTAAGGAAGAAGACAATGACAAGTGAGAAAAAAATCATGAAGGATAAGGCCATTCCAATAATAGCGTGCCTACCATCCCTGTCTTACTGTCCCCATTTATCTGTATTTACTTCCTTTGTTCATGTTTATGTTTATACTTATACCTGCTATCTTGTACATGTTTGACAAACAAATACATAAATAAATAATAAATAAATTAGCCAAGTGTGATTGGACATATAGTATAAGGAATTTGTCTCTGGTACAGAAGCTCTCAGTGTACATGCAAGCAACAAGTGATAAATCATGATGTTAATCATAAAAGATAATCATCAATATCTCCATTAATTAAAAAGGGAAATCTACCAACTAATTATCATCCACAAGGGCTCGTGAATTTGGATACATCTTCTTTGTTTCCTGCTTGCCAAAAATCCTGTTTTTCACATCCCTGTGCCTTGCTAGTCAAAAGTGTTAACTCTTACATTCTTCTAATATAATATATTCTTCTAATCGCCATAAATCAAACTAAACATACTAAAGAATCCCAAAGAAAGGAAAACAGAACAAACAAACAAACACAAACTTGGAAGCAATCCGGTAAGGTGGATATAGATTGTTGAGATCTGGCTGGGAGAGATAAGATAGGAAGAACAGAAGACTCATCTCATTTATAATCTAGTTATTCCACTTTTGACCCAGAACAGAGCGTATAATCTAGCAGATTTGGCGTCAAGGTGAAAACAGCAAAAGCAGGAACTCAGGCAGCAAAACCTCTTTCCCAGCAAGTTGGGTAGTCAGCTGTCCTCTCTGCAAAGAAGCCACACAATACCATAATTATAATTAACAGCCGTCAGATAAGGCAGGAAAGGCATGATACACTGAAGTGATCAACAAGAGCACTCCACCCAACAGCATTGAGGCAGAGATGCTACAGAACGTGTTCAATGCACTCTCACACTGTACTCTATGGTGATTTGTAGAGGACAATCATTGTGAAATGCAGGATTTGCCACCAGGCATGGAGGGAGTAATCAACCCTCTATTGTTCATTCCTCATTTTTGCGATGGCTGCCTTCTGCCCTTCCTTTTACCTCATTTACGTGGCATTTGAATTGAGACGCAGCTATTAACGTTTCCTTGGGGCTACCTGCTGGAGGGATACATTAAGGCAAAACCACTGGCCTCCCATAAGCCCTCTTAGTAAAGCAATACTTATTAGGTCTTCATTCCAAACCAGCTGAAGTGAGCAAACTTAATGGGTTTTGGATCAATGCCTTAAATAGGATTTATTCTTTTTTACCGGGTTCATACCGCTTGGCTTATGAAAGGAAAGGGGGGAAGGAAAGACCCTGGAAATGATAAATGAATGTGGGAGCAACAAATGACCAGCCAATGGAAATGTTAGCGTTATTATAGGCAGTGCAATTGATTGCTTGAGAAGAGCTCTGGGTATCCAGGAACCCCGTATGCTTCCTGTCCTCGCATCATTCAGGTGCTCTGTTTGTAAGGGAGGAAGACCAACAGGTGCAATTAAGTTTAAGGAGGCATAGCTTGGAGCAGATGCAGGAATTCTTCTGCAGAGATGGAACCTCCGGTGTCAGCAAGCCGCTCGTAAAAGCCAGTTCTTGGCAACTCTGCCCCAAGCCAATGGTGCAGCCAAGATTTCCGCGGGCTCGATGCCATCCTAGCAGATTGGCATGAGCTGAAGCAGTCAGGTTCAGTAATCTGGGCATGTATTAAGTCAAGCTGCAGAGGCACAAGTTCAGCACCTGGGGACGTGGGGGAAAAAAAGAAAGAGTTTGCTAGTTCAGAGTTTATAGATGATTCTCTCAACACAAAAACAAAAAGGAAAAAAATAAAGTGTGCCCCATTAACCCAGCCATTTTCAAGGCTGAGGGCTCATCACAAATGGAATCGACTCCGCAAATTAACTCCCCTAACTCTGAGCCAGACTGGAAACACCAATCAGATTAGGCCTTGAAAAGCCACTGGAAAACGTTTCTTCTGCTCCAATTGAAATCCTTCTCCCTTGCTCTGAAATTTCTGAGATGCTCCTGCTATGAAGAAACATCTAAATAATCTTGACTGACCTAGTCAGAGTAAAGCAGGCCCAGCTCATTCAGCCCAACCGGATGACTTTAGATGATCTGAAGCAGTGCTTAGGGTTTAGAAAGAAAGTTATATCGGAGCATGGGAAGCAATGCACTGCTGTGAAACAGACATACAGTGGAACCTCAGTTCACAAACGCTTCTGTTCACAACCAAATCAGTTCACAACCAAAAAAATCAGCTAAATGTTTGACTCTCTTCAAGAACAAATCCTCAGTTCACAACCAAATTTCTTCCTGAGGATGAAGAAATCTCAAGAGAGAAAACCCCTGAAGGAGAGCATCCTTCCATCGTGGAGGCAGACTCTCCCGCAAAAAAACAACCTCTCTCTCACTCAGAATTGACCGACTGAACCGTTTTCTCTGTTGTTCATGGTTTTCTCAGTGTTTGTATTCAAGGATTTTACTCTTACACTGTGATTTCTGTGGCATATTTAACTCCAGTGCTGTATTTGTGTGCTTCAAAATCTTAAAAAAAACAATAGAGTTCATAGCGGTCTGGAATGGATCGATCGTATTTCCATACAACCTAGTGGGAAAATTTGTTTCGGTTCACAACCAACTCGGTTCACAACCAAAGTTGTGGAACGAATTGTGGTCGTGAACTGAGGTTTCACTGTATGACCATATTTATGTCTATATGTTCCTGGGTCTGTGTGTACACACACCTACATCTATATCTGCATGTATACATACATACATACATACATACATACCATGGTCATGAACTGAGGTTCCACTGTAGTTAGTCTCTCTCTGTCTCTCTCTGTATTTTGCTATGATTTTATTAACAAGTGTTGACGCTACCTATTCCAAATAATTGTAATCAACACATATTGTACACTGAATGATTTCTCTGCCTATAAGAAGTGTAGGATCTGGCTTACCAGATGTTTCTGAATTAGAACCCTTGGCAGCTCCAGCCAACACGACCAATACTGAGGGTATCTGGGAGTTGCATTTCAACAGCATCTGGGCTGGAGGGCCCTCAGATTCCCCACCCTTGAAATAAATGATACCCTGCGTCCCCATCCAGCTTTCTGATTTTATGTTAGCTATATTTTTGTCAGCAGTTTTGTGCTATGTGCCTGTGAAGTTGCACCAAATTGCAGCCTTTCAGTTTGGGGAGGATTTTTTGAATGTGGTTTGAATGATCTGTTACACAAGCGAAAGCCATTAATCTGGGAGTCGCTAACTAGCATGTTTTAATACTTCAAGGCAGTGGTGGTGTCTATATATTTTTTTTCTAGTATTTCTGTGAGGTTGGATCTGAAGTTCAGTATGTAAGGAAATGGTTTTTTGTTTTCTGTAAAAGGGAAGTCCTGAAGCCTTTGAGCTTTATGAATTGCCCTCTGGGCCCCTTTATGTTGGTGTGACCTTAAATGAAAGACCAGCAATACTTTTATTAGTTTCTTAGCTAGAAGCTACACGTCATAAAACAATGGCATTCTCTTAAAGACCGAGGCTGCAAAATCCCAGTTCTTGGTATAATAGTTCTTTTTGCTGGATTTTCAGTAAATAAAATCTATTTTATCCTTGCACTCATGGAGAACTATCTATATGTCCAAGTAAGAAGAGCACCAATATCTCGCCTGCCAGGCTGAGTCACAAAGATTTATGTGTCTGCTGAGTAAGGGAGACAGCTATGTACTGTTTGAAACTCCTCCATTACATGTCTCCTTAAAATGAGAGTATGTCAAACATTTCCATGTCCATGATTCTTCACCCCAATACTGAATTTCTGACCACCTTCTTATTTAAGAAAATATATTTTAAAAGACTGACGCTGACTGCCTCCGCCGCTGTTGTGCTCCCCCTTCCCTCTAATTACATATCCCACCCCCCGACTCTGCAGGCCCAACCGGATAACTTAAGTCCTTCCTCTTCTACTCCACTTCTAGTACCTTAACTCTACCCACGGTAAAAGTCTCCTCCTCTCGCGCTAGGGCATTTCCCGCTTGGCTCTGGAGTTTTCAAGGGCTAACTTAGCTCTCGCGGTAAACAAAACTTGGAGGCTTCGGGTGGAAGTTCAGCCCGATCGTCCCTCCACCTCTGCCGCCGCCGCCTCCTGACGACTGCCGCTGGCCTGTACTGCACATGAGCCACGCGCGGCATCACACTGCTCTCTGGCGCCCCTTGTGGCGTACTGTGACGACGTCGGCAGTATCACCACTGTGAAGAGGTCGGCACTTCGGCACACATTTTAGGGGGCACAGACCCCCCTGACGGTATGTGTGACCCCCCACAATGTTTGTTGCCGAAGGGTAAGTTATGTGCATGCCAAGTTTGGTTGAAATTGGTCCAGCCGTTGAAGAGTGTATATGGCACATACATACATACATACATACATACACACATGCACACTCTGCTTTATATATATAGATATCAAAACCAAGTGACTTTATTTTGTTTGCATTAGAATTAGCTCCATTTAAAAATATCCTTTTGGTAAACTTGACAATAGCTTTTGTTTTAAGTGATGTATTGTATTAATTATTTTATTGAGTGCATTTATATCTGGCCATCCTTCCACCATGGAACTCATGATGGTATGCATGTGGGGTTTCCACTCAATTTCTACTCCTGATTAGATTCAAGCCTGCTAACCTTCAACCAGATGTCCTCAGACCATGCTCTTCAAACATCTAATCAAAGGCTTGTCAAAGCTCATTCACAAATGTGTAACGTCCACCAACAAAGAATTTATTCAAACTCAAGTTCTGCAGAAATCTGAACTACCTAGAAAATCTCAGGACTGCACTCCTACAAAGTTTATTTCATATATTTAACAGAAATAACAAAATAACAGAGTTGGATGGGACCTTGGAAGTCTTCTAGTCCAATTCCCTGCTCAAACAGAAAGGATCTACAAAACCTTTAACTATATATCCTAAAATATACTTGTTTTATGTTGCTTAACTTGTCCTTTCGGTTTTCTATAATGATTTGTGAAAATTATGTCTTCAAAAGTTGTGGAAAACTCACCAAGAGACAGGGCTGCCAAGAGGATTATTAAGTGCTGGAACAAGACTAATTTGGGCCCCCTCACCTACACATGGACACATAAA
>JANHJO010002185.1:58519-70533 GCA_032468235.1 Pseudoxyrhopus heterurus | reverse complement strand
AAGCCGAGGGTGGTTTTTTCAGCCCTTTTTGAGGGCTGAAAAACTAGGCTTATACTCGAGTATATATGGTAACTAATAATAAATACATGTTTATCAATTCCTCACAGACAAGTTTTGGAGCGTGTCTGTACTCCAGATGTAACAATGGAGGAAGAGAGAAGAAGGGTGGAGTTTCTGGACAGAAACGGAAACCCCTTCCCTGAGTAACAACATCATAATGTTTAGGTTAATTTCACCTGTTTCAGATTATTGTTAGGTTGGTTACTATAACAAATGGAACTGCAGTAGAAACATCTTTACAAGTACAGTTAGAAATTCACTTAACACATTATTAGCCTAATGCCAGCACACAATGGTGACAATAACTTTCCATCAATTCTTAGGGAGCTTAGAAACTTATATAAGAGGATTGTTTATTTAATTTATTTCTTTATTTATTAAATGTATATAGCCATCTAAGTCAAAGTGACTCCAGGCAATTTACAAGAATAAAAGCCCAATACAAACCCCAATAAATTCCCATCCCCCTGATAACAACAATTAAACCAACCATTTGGTTCCATATCACCCTGGGATTCTCAGGCCCATTGGCAATATAGTATGTTTTCAGAGTTTTGAAAGAGCTTAAAGTGGGGGCCAATCTTACATCAGGTATGATGTTCCCCGGGGAGGGAGCCATCATGGAGAAGGCCCTTCTTGGTCCTACTAGATGGACCTCCTTAAGAGAGGGAACCAGTAACATACTCTGCCTCCCCACTCTTTTGGGTCAGGTAGATATAACTTGGAAAAGATGCCCCTTCAAATAATCTGGCCCCAGGCCATTTAAGGCTTTAAGGTGACAAACAGCTTCCATGTAGAGTGCATTGTGGGGTATGCCTGGAACGTTAAATCAGTAAACAATCAGTTGGATATTAAATTATCTTGATTCAGTTGTTTAGCAAAAACATGAAGTTTAATCATTATTGTCTTGAAAAAATAGTATATTCATTACTAAGCAACTAACTGGTGTTGCTTTCTACTCAGTGCATTTTTGAAGCCAGCAGCCATCCGGTAAAAAGTAACTGTAAAAATATCAGCACTTGCTTAACCACAATGTCTTAAGTTTTCCTGGCATAACAAAGTAAATCCTAATTCCAGATCTTGAAATCATAGGTTGTACTTCTCTATGTGTCTCTTAAAAAACAAAACAAATCATAGTCTTCCATAGTCTTTAAAATGGAAGCTTTGAAGTATTTCTTGGTCAATCAGGTTAAACCTATTTGATAACATTACAGAACAATGTTCAAGTATTTCCTGTCAAAAAGGTAATTGAAGGGTCCTCCAGCAATTGCCCATTTTTTGGAAATTATGATCTGAAGTTATACACTCCACATTTAAATTGCTTTGTAACTGTAATATTGTCTTTCTTTCTTCCTTTCTTTCTTTCCTATCTTCCTTCCGTCTCTCTCTCTCTCTCTCTCTCTCTCTCTCTCTCTCTCTCTCTCTCTCTCTCTCTCTCTCTCTTCTAATCGTTCTGTTATTGTACTTTCCCCTTTTCTTGTATTCAGAATAAGAATTTAGTGGAAAATATTAGTGGGACTCTGGGGATAAAGCTCAGAGGTGAGCACATAGAGTCTGGGACTATAAGCTATGCGCCTCTACATGATTCCATTAATCTTCTTGGAATGTGGATCTTGATTTAACACTGTAAGGAGATAAAATGCCCAAATAACTTTTATATCTCTTGTCACCATCTGCTCACTGACTGGATAAATCTTTCTAATTCATTTTAAAGTTTTTCTTTCTGAAGTAGTAATGATACAAATCATTACTAGAAGACTTGCTGTGAATTGCAGGCTTCTAGTGGTTTAAAGGAAAGATGTATATTGTCCACTCTGGTATTTTCCTGGAGAAATTTACTCTGGCCTTTAACAACAAAAAGAACAACAAATTGACCGAGACATTCCATCAGGGCCAAGTTTAACTTCCTATGAAAAAGGGATGTTGTGGGCAGAAGATTTTTCTGAGGAAAATATTTTCATTTCCCCTGAAACAAAATGAAAGTCTTGTCAGTATTGACTAAGGGTTGGCATGTGGAGAAAACAGTACAGCCTTCCTATACAATTTTAATCCAAGCTTAGAATTGATTTTTTGCCTAGGAAGGAAGTATTTGTCCTTCACAATATCTGATCTAGTCTCTTCTCCTTTAACAACCATGCTTTTTCAGTCTCAGTTCTAAAGCAAAAGAGTTTAATTGTATGAAAAGGTTTAAAATATGTGATCTTCCTTGAGGCCTCATGGGAAGTTTAGATTGGGCCTAGGTAAAAAAGGTGAATGAAATGTAGAACAAGGAGTGGACAATTTATGATCCTTAATCTAATTTCCCAAAAGCTGCTTCAACCAATCCATTCAGACATTGGAGAACAGCAAGGGCAGGCATGAGAAGGCAAAATCAGAATGGAGGATGAGGGAGAAAAGGAGTAGCAGAGAGAAAATGGAAGGGTTTTGAGGTGCTGCCATAACTTTTTATAACTTTTAAATTTGCCTGCCATAACTATTATAAACTATAGTTGTGTTGCTCCCAAAGGTGTATCTGTGCTGAAAAATGGCCTTCGTAAAAAAAAAAAATCACTCTGTACCTCAATGTTTCTCAAACTTATCAACGTTAAGACTTGTGGACTTCAACTCCCAGAATCCCCCTCCCAGCATGGGAATTCTGAGAGTTGAAGTCCACACATCTTAAAGCTGATAAAATTAATAAACTGCAGGGAAATTGGGGCACTGAACTTCAAATGCATCTCTAGGCTGTCATAGAACAGTTGTAGATTACCAAGACAAACTGCCTGCAAAATGCATGTATGAAGTAAAAACTGTAGTGCATTGTATAAGCCCCGTCCTAAAGGAAATAAAACCACATAATCTTTCATTTCCCTGTGACTTAATACAGGTAAATAATTCTGAATCATTTAATAGGAAGAAAGTAGAAATCCTAGTAATAAATAGGGGTTTTTTAAAAGGAATTTGACAGTGTCATGAATTGTTTTTTGATAGAACAGCAGATCTTTTACAATTTGTACAAGGAAATATGCATGTATATGTGTATATAGATCTAAATATATTTATTTATGTAAAAAAATGGTATGTGGCTTACTTCACTTATATCTGGCATGTATGGTTTACTGTGTTTTATAAAAATCCTAAATCAACATATAGGAAGCCAATAGAGTAAAATTATTGTTACTTTTGGTATTGGAAGAAATGTAAACCTCTTGCTAACTGCCAGGTTTTTCCTCAGGCTTTTTCTGTAGTTACTGTACATTTTAATACCATTCATTATGCTGCTCTAAAGTAGCCATCCATTTAGATTTCTTTATTTCTAAATCCAATATTAACAGAGATGATTTCACGACTATTTTATTTTTACTTAGGAAATTCATTTCTGAACATCAGAAGCATATCTTTTTGCAATGCATCACAGAATGTTTTCACAAAAATGACTAAAGGGAAAAGTCCATCTCACTGGATAGATACTTATTTTGTTTCACTTGAGTCTAAAAGGCAAAAAAAAAAAGAGAGACCATTGACTTATTATCATGGGGCAGGCCAACATGCTGTCATCTACTATGGGAATCACTCAAAATATACTATGTGTAACAGGAAAAATCTTTAGCCCTTCACATGCTGCTGAATTAGCACTCCGAGCAGCCTCTGCCATTAGCCATGCCTGTTGAGGGTACTGGGGATTATATATCAATGTTGAAAATTTTCAGGTACAATGTCTGCAGTGTTGCTGATCACCTTTCAGGTTTACATATTAAACTGACATATTCAGCTCATTTATATACTGAGGCTTGCTCGTGAATGTTCCACTTTGGGTGCCTTAATGTATTCAAGAATTTGAATATTTCCTGAGTGTATGGGCCTAATTCAGTAGAGTTCCCTTTTTGTTTTAAATTATTCTATTTGCTTCACCATTTTCTATATCGGGCTATTTTTTAATGATATATGGTAAAAAATAATTTAGTTGGGCAACCTTATAATATACTACACATATATGAATGGGAAATCCCTGAAGAAGAGCAAATGGTGTTGTGTTTGGCTGTAAGCTGCTTGAGAGAAATTAATTAATATGTGACTTTAATTTCTTTCCTAGTGTTGCGACTTCTGCAAGCAAGTGTTACCTGCTGAGTTACCAGTAGTGTACGCAGACCGAGCCGGCTACAATCACCAGTGGCATCCAGGATGCTTTATGTGCTCTAAGTGCTCTGAACCACTCGTTGACTTGATCTACTTCTGGAACAATGGAGCCATCTGGTGTGGACGCCATTACTGTGACAGCATAAGGCCACGCTGCGCAGCTTGTGATGAGGTACGGTTACTGTGAAAATGGGCATTCTTTTCTTCTCTGTGTTGGACCCAATTGTGAGATGGTCTAAACAGCTGCAAGGCGTTAGACATTTATCCAACATCTTTCCTCTCTTTTCCCTTTTAAGCAGGACACATGTTAACTTGCAAAAAAGGAATCAAAACCGTGCAGAATGCTTTTATATATGGTGATCAATGGGACAATCTTTTGTTCATTTCTTCTGGAATTTTTTTTAATTATAAGTGAATTTTCCAGAGAACACTGCATATTTATTTTATACCATGATGTGAAATACATATATTTTGTTTGAACTTAAGCTTAAAAAGACTAAAACAGACTTCATTTTTACAAGGAATGGGGGTGGAGAAACTCTATAATCTGCTGCCATTCAGAAATAAGCTACCCCAGGAGCTGCAGGAAAGTTAGAGGTAGCAAACAGACAACTCCATGCCATTTGACTTCTATTCCCTGTCTTATGCTATTTCTAAAAGAACATCTCTAAGCTTGTGGTAGAATTAGCTTAATTTCTCCTCCCCCGTCCCTTAAAACTAATATGTGCACATAGGCTATTTAGTTTGTATTGATCTTACTAAAACTATTCCAAGGATAAATATTTTATTCCTTCCAAATTGGTCCCTTGAGCCTGATATTAAGTAGATATACAGTTAAATGTTTTACAGCAATATATTTCCAATAAGCATTCTTGTACCTCTCAGATCTGTCATCATAAATGCTATTTAGCATATAAATGCATCCTTCAGAAAATGCCCCAGCTGAGTTTATAGTTCTTCCATCTCCGTGTTTCTTTTTTAAACAATTTATCAAAATCTAGGCTTGCAAATAGGGCTCAGTTTCTCATTCTTTGGAAATCTCTGAGGATTCTTGCTTTTCTATAAAGAAATAGCCATCCGGAATCCAAGCTTAATTTTTGCCAGAGCTCACAATCATGGAGTATATTTTGAGAGCCAGAGTTATATGAAGTAAAGTGGGATGTGGGAAATAAGCAAAAATAAACAAATAGAACATCTTTTGTATTACTCAACAAATGATAAATTCCACAGGCTAGATTATAGGGAATTTTTTTTAAAAAAAACACCTAGTTACAAAAAGGTAAATACAATTAATTAAAATTTTAAAAATATCTTTTCTGCATCCCATTTCCTCTGCCAGTTGACCTATTATAGAGTTGAAAGGATCTTGGAAATCAATCAAATATCTGCTCAGTACAATAAGCAGTCCTTGGCTATGTTTGTTCGTTGTTGTTTTTTCTCACAGCAGCTGATAAGATGGTTCCTTTTTCTTTGGACATAATTTCCTTTCTTGACACCTATGTAGCATATATGCATGAGACTAGCCAGACCCACGTAACACCACACTTGCGCGAGCTGCACTGGCTTCCGATTGGCCTTCAAGCCCAATTCAAGGTGTTGGTTATCACCTATAAAGCCCTACATGGCTCAGGGCCAGGTTATCTGCGGGACCGCCCCCTACCACCGTTTGCCTCCCCGTGCCCGGTTAGATCGCATAGGGTGGGCCTCCTGCGGGTCCCGTCAGCCAAACAATGTAAGCTGACGGGTCCGCGGGCGAGGGCCTTCTCTGTGTCAGCTCCAACTCTGTGGAACAACCTTCCCCCGGAAATCAGGACCATTTCCAGTCTGCTACCCTTCCGCAAGGCTGTGCCGGCAGGCTTGGGAGTGATGTTAAGAGAAAGTGCTTTTTAATCTTATCTTTTTATACTGTTTTTATTCTGTTTTAAATATGTTGTACGCCGCCCTGAGTCCCTAGGGAGTTGGACGGTATATAAATCGATTTAATAAATAAATAAATAAATAAATAATTTTTTTTCTACATGTTAACCATTGCATTGTGATAGTTAGGGTTGGATAACATTTACCGTTAACCATGATCAGAGAGGTTTGGCTCTGTTCTTACCATGCCATAAAGCTCACTAACAGCTTCAGTTCCATCATAAGTTTCTATAGGAAGAACAATATGCAGCATACTGAGCTTCCTGAATTATGATACAGCAGCTACTATTTCAAAAAGGGAAATCTGTGTAGTGAGCATGGATTACTGTAAAGAGAAGGAAATAGAATTTAGGGAAGGCATAAAATACATATGAGACTAGGTTTTCCTGGAACTTAAATTACTTAAGGAATTCCTGCTTCAGATACATATTGTATAAAGAACACAATATATTTCAGTGAATTCAAAAAGTCTCCTAACCAAAGTTATTTTTCAAGCATTTGTTTTAAACAATCCTTAGAACTAAATGCAAACTAGTTCTGCAGCTTGGTTGGCTGTTCTTTATAGGAATGTGTAAATATTTATTTTCTGTGCAAAGCTAAGTAGCATGGATGCACTCTTTACACTGTTGGCTTGTCAACAGCATTGTGTTTGCATGTCTCTGTGTGTGTGTGATGTTTTCATAATGAAGACATTCAGGAAAGGAATGATAAATGGACCTGTTTACTTTCACAGATAATATTTTCTGATGACTACCTGCAAACTGAAGGCCTTACCTGGCACAAACAGCATTTCACCTGCCTGGAATGTGAGAGCTCGCTGGCTGGCAAACCCTTTATCCTGGACGCAGCCAGTCTGTGGTGTACCTCTTGCAGTAAAAACAAGCTCTGTTAAACTGGGTGTCATTTCAACGCCAATGTTTTTGTGTGTTCTGACTTGGAACGGACTCATTGGTGGGGAGGTTTTAAGCCAATGAAGTTGCATCCTAAGGATTTAGATCACTAAGGTTATTTGCAATCAAGTAATTACAGGAAATGAGATGGGAAATGATAACGCAGTAGGAAAAGAATAGAGGAATGGAATGTTCTAGGCCTTTCAGGAAAGACTTTAAACATAACCAAATGTACTGAAAACTAGGCCCCATTATGTTAAATTATTTCAACTTTGGCATATTACAAAAACAACTACTCCAGGAGGTTTAGAAATATATATACATAGAATTATCATTGTGCTGATGGGTTTTGCTGCTTTTTTTTTTTTGGTAACCAAAGGGCTATATTTCTAAACTAAATATCTCAACACCATTGCCCACAAATGAGTAGTTTTAGAAATATATGTAGAATGATATAGTGGGAAAACAAAACCACCAATATCTGCAAGATATTCCCTTCCCCTATTGCTTCCAAAAAACATGATTATGGTTTGAAAAATAGATTACATAAGAAATGGTTTGATAGCTTAAAGAACCTGAAAGCAGAATAGCTCATGAAGGATCACTGGAAAAATAAAGGTTATAATGGATGATTTTTCTTTAAAAAAATGCTATCTAGAAGTAGAATTAAAGCAAAATATGTGTTTGATGAACTTTCTGGATTATACATGTATTCAATGTTTTGATAATTTTATTCTGTCCCATCTTTTTTTCCTCATGGGGGGGGCAGCAAACAGATTAAAATACTTCACTTTAGTGCATTTAGAAATCTATGTGGAGTGGTCTTTTTGCCAACAGCCACATGGAGGGAGTAAAGACTAATAAATCTCAGCACATTAGTGCTTGATCTCTGGAGGCACTGCTTACACAACGTTGTAAGGAAGAAGTAATGACATAAAATCAGCTTAAATATTCTTGGTAACTTCTCCCTACCCCAGTGTTGAGCAGTTTTGGCAATAGGATTGATTCACATAGGTGACCTTTAAACACATACCAGCAAGGCTTTGTGTAGCCCCTAAAGAAGACTGCTTGATAGTGCTTGAAGCCTTCCTTGTGGGATTGAATTTTGTTATTGCCATCCCAGCCAGCTAATGGTCAACAATAAGAGGAGTTTGTATAAATGTATTACATCTGGAAGGAGAAGAGAATTTAAAATGTATATAGAGACTATTAATATTAAATTCTCAATTGCTGCATCCTATCATAAATTTCGAAATGGGCAGTAAAACTTATTCTTCCTAATATTTATGATAGGGCTTTTTTTGGCTTTAACAGTAAGAAATTTTAAGAAAAAATTAGTAATGGGCTATGTTTATAGCAAGTGAGTGCACGCAAAAGGATATTGGTTTTCTTGGTAAGAATACATTAAAATTCTAAAAGCTAGCCAATTAATTCTTCTAGGATTAGCAACAAGGTTTATATTGGCTAGATTTGCTGTTTCAACTAATACCAAGGCTCTTTACTATAAATAATGGGTACTTCGTTAGCAAACAGGAAAAACATTTGTTGTTAAATAACATTAGATTTAGTCAATTAGTAATTACAATTTATAGAAATCTTTAATGCGATAAAAGCAATTAAGACAGAGAACTGGAAAATATCTGTTTGGTTTTAGACATAACATGTATTAAACATTTTTGTGTGTTTGAAAACAAATTAGAACTTAACCTTTTATGGGAATTAGAGATTTATCCCATCTGTCCTATACTGTTCACCTAATATAAGCATCTCCAAAAATTCAGCGCTGAAGACACCTCTTGCAGATACAAAACTGTTGTATCTTTCAACATACACAATATATACAACAGAATCCCGTGGGCATTTATGAAGTGTGTCTTTCTTTAAGAAAGTGTGTTCAGTTCAGTTACGTAGGCATCTCATATATGTTAACAGAACTGCATCTCAATGTCTCTTAAATCTGTATTTGACACTCGAATCAGTAACTAACTAACATGAATGTTAATGTGGCAGGATCATCTACAAAAAGCTAACTTAAGTGTATTCCTGTAAATTGGAAAAGAGTGCCTATGAGTAGTGTGCATTTGAAAGAACTTCCTGCAGAAGTCAATCCTTAGGTAGAAAAATCTGAATGCTAAATCAGTTAACCAGAAGTAGCTTAGGCCAGGAGTGTCAAAAGTCACATGACATATCGGGACTTTTTTCCCCTTCACTAAACTGGGTGAGGGCGGGCCAGGATGTGATGCATCTGGCCTGTGGGCCGAAGTTTGACACCCCTGCCTTAGGCCAATTTCACCTTCATTTCCTACAAAGGAGGCAGTCGTTCAGGTACATACCATATTTTTTGAGGTGCTGTCTATCATAGAGCATTATTAATAGTTATTGACCACCATTAATGGCTGGTAAAATAATTCTCAAGATACAGGAGAATCTGACTTATGATTCTTCTTTATTTCTTCTGTGTTTTACTTTAGGTAACTTTATGTATATGTAGTTGATATGCAGCTGTTCTACTTCAGAACATTGGTCATGCTGGTGATTTGTGAGAGTGGAGACCACAAAAGGTTGCCTTCCTATAAACTGTAAGGATCAGCCAGACTATCACTTCCCCTAGTTACAGTGTTTGTAATTTATCTGTTCCAACCTAATGTCTCTGGAAGTATAAAAATTATAGCTCTTCTCATCCCAAACCAGCAAGGTCAGTGGGGATAACAGGAATTAATAGTCCAATGGAGTTGGAAAATATCACCTTTGAAAAGATTGCTATTAAACTTTATGGAATTTTTTTAATCTAATTGTCAGTGGGATACTGGGAACTGCATAATTCAATATGTGGCTTTTATTTTATTTTGGTGGAATACTAAATGCATTCTGGACTGTGCCTAATAGCTTTTGTATGTTGATGAGACTTAAGTTCTATAATAAATTTTCAGAAGTTTAAGTATTTGTGGCAGGGGAACTTTGCAGCTGTGTGTGTTTGGAGGAGTGAGCTTTTCTTCAATCACAGGTCAGAAACTACATTTGTGATTAATTTCCAAAGAGGATCAGATTAGCATAATACTCATTGGATTTCTACCTTCAACCCAGCTGTTGGTTTCCGCTGTCTACAATTCCTCCTTATGCCTATGAAATATTCCTCCAGTCACAGTTCTCATGAATATGGAAGGTCTACCAGTCCAAATACAAAGAATTTGCAAGCCATTGTTTAGGTCTGAATGAGAACAAGGAAGCACACAGGGCATACTCATATGTGTTATGGCCAGCAGGTTGCAATATTCATGCCAAGGACATTTCATTAAGGTCATCTGCTAGTCTTTTTGCATCACTACAGGTTTTAAAGGTAAATAAATGGTTTTTCTAATGTGGATCGAGACAGATCACAAAGGTTGCTCTGGCATCCGTGATATTGTGCCTATATGCAGGAGATGTTAAAGTCCATGATTCCAGAAGCAACCTGTTTTGGTATCATTTCGGTTTTGATTCCCTGAGAGTTTTGATAATCATGGAACTTAACACAGTATGCTTAGCCTTGTTTCCTTACAACAACCCTTCCATTTTTTTTTTCATTGGGAAATGTAGGTGGAATGAGACTCGGAGTTGGCTTGTTGTCTCAGCATTTATATACTTTGCGTTGTTTAAATTGTAGAGCTTAATGTATCTAATATTTTTCCCAAGAGATTAACTGACAAGCCATGGAAATGTATCCAAATGCTTCAATAAATAAAATATTAAAATGAAAGTTGTTTGAAATGTTGCCATTGAATTAATCAACAAACTTATTCCTAAGAAAGCTCTAATGGATAGAACAGATGAGAATATAGGTAAATTATAATTAAGTAACTTCTTAATGAGTGAGGTACTTTAACACTCTGACTTTACTGTTAGATAATGTTGTTACATGCTTTATTCATACGAGTCACTCACTTTTGTTTTCAATCCACATTCATTCTTCCCCTATTCATTCTTGAACCTTGCTATTCATGTTTTACTCCACATACTTAAAACCCTATTCCCATTTCATTCAACTTAGCTTTATGTTTCCCCAGATGTATCCCTTTCAAGTAACAAACTACTGTACAGGAAGTCCTCAATTTACAATCACAGTTGGGACCAGAATTTCAATCTGTAAGTGATGTAGTCATTAAGCGAGTCATCATAACTGGAGCTGATTTTTATGACCATTTTATATGGTTATTAAATGAATCACATTAATGTTAAGTAAATCTGGCTTCCCCGATTGACATTGCTTGTTGGAAGCTGGCTGGGATGGTCACAAATTAGAATGATGTGATCACAAGATACTGCAGCCATTGAAAATGCAAGTTGGTTGCCAAGTATCCAAATTGTGAACACATGACTGTAGGGGTTGTACTGTACTTGTAAATTTGAGGATGAGTTGTAAGTCATTTTTTCTGAGGCAGTCATAAGTTTGAGCCATTATTAAATGAATGGTTGTAAGTTGAAGACTACCTAAAAAAGCATGCACTTGTATGCATTTTCTCTTTTTAACAAAGATTCATTCCTCTCACATGCTACCATTCTACCAATATTTGCACAATTTAAATTTCTCCATCTATTTTTTCATATTTAATAAAATTTATACCAAGGTGAACAAATAATTTATCTACATGTTCTACTTTTTCCAATATTTATATATAACTTGCAATCATTCATTTCCGTGTCATAATCACCTTGATCTGGTAGATTGTTATGATCCATACTCTTCACTGAATCATATGGCCTGACACTTCCTGCAAATCATTCATGATCTCAGCCATCACCCATCATCATCTGTCTAAAAAGGTGCTTGTACATCCAGGTCCCCAACCATCATACATCCAACAACGTAAGCATTCCTTACATATTTATTCAAAAAAAAATTCATAAACTAGGTGAGAACTTAAAGGCAAGCATACACATATCAGTTCCATAATCTGTTGAATTATATAAATCTGAGTACAGTGGAACCTCGGTTCACAACCACAATTCGTTCCATAACTTTGGTTGTGAACCGAGTTGGTTGTGAACCGAAAC
>JANHJO010002184.1:172004-184986 GCA_032468235.1 Pseudoxyrhopus heterurus | reverse complement strand
ATTCTGATAAGCATTAAAACTTTGCATTCTTTTGAGATGGAATAAATTTAAAATTTGTAGCCAAAATTGAAATAAAACTTCTAACATTTTCAAAAAGATGCCGTGGTTCTAGCCTAAACCAACCATAATGCAGCTTACTCAACTAATTAGAATCACTATCCATTAACTAAAAGGTTAAAGGGGAAAGAAATGTTGCAGCATTTTCTTAGCTGTAGTCCAGGTCTCATAAATTATGACAGTAGTATGTCACAGTGAATTATCTAGGTAATAACCCATTGCATGGAATTCAGTCTGGGCTTTCCACTTATGATGGGAAAGCATGCTACATGGCAGAATACGATCCAGCCAAGGAGCTGTATACAAGCCTGCTTAATAAACCTGCCTGATGTCTGAATCAGTAATCTGGGTTCAACAGATACTCCATGACCAAAAGCAAATTTCACTAGCTGCTAAATGAATGATTGCTTTAAGACATGCTGATTCTTCAAACTGCCAGCTAAAATAGGATCTCCTTGACACTGATTTCATTGGAACACACCTCAATTTTATATTCCTTGTATTTTCCCTTTGTGGACAAATGTAAGGCAATAAGGTATTTGGAGGTCTTTACCCACTGATGTGTCAAAGTGTTCTCCACTCTCCCTGAAGTTGGCAGAAGACATGTAATTTGCTGTGGAATTGCTGATTCGAAGGGTCCTTGATGCTCTCTAAGCTTGGTTGTTTTCTTGCAGACATTTCATTGTCCAAACTGGGTAATATCATCAGTGCTAGTACGGAGTAGGGCTTGCTCTCCATTTATATTTTAGTGGCTTGCCCTGTCAGTGGTTGTTGGTTCTTACTCTACTACTGTATCTTTGTTTCAAACTGATTTCCCTCTAAGGCACTCGGTGACAACACCCAACAGGACTGACTTACCTAGAGGCTTGGGAAATGTTACTTTATCAGTGATACAGCTTCAGATTGTCTGTAGGCTGGAGGTGAGATCATCATGGGGACATGACAGAAAAAAATAAGTTGTCAAAGCATCTTTGTGCTATAGTTATATGCAAGTGAGGGGAAAATGGCAGATAGTAGCTTCAGTAGAATTGGGAATACCGTAGTTGTCCAATATAAGGAATACAAAATAAATTAAAAAATAATCATGAAATTGTAACTAAGGTGCTACAAAACAACTCATTCATACACCAACAGGCATATACAAGGTCTTTAAACTCTCCAGATAGAGCCAAACCATTGCTGTGTTGATACCATTCCTAGCATATCATTAGGGATCAATAAGATATGGCACTCTCATGAGTCATGCACTGTTGCAAAATTACAGAATACATGCATTTGAAAGAGACCATTTAGGTCACCAAGTCCACCAATACCCCGCTCAATACTGGAATTCAAATTAAACCACTCCTACAGTAACAAATGTAGTAGAAGTGAATATATGGACAATCAAATTAAACCTGGTAGTTTCTTCTGTTAAGAATCAGTCAGAAAGACTAAAAGACACAGACATATTTTCTTCAAATTCTGCTGCTAATACATTTGGGCAATTCAGCAATTACTACTGATAGTGTTTTAAGGTTGTCATGGAAATTAAAAAGCTTCTCATATGATTTCCTTTCCTTCAAAGAGAAGAAACTGTCTGTTGTCATTCTCTGGCTTGTTTTAGTACTGCATTAACAGGAACTGTAAGGTACTTTTATCTGTCTGCTGTCAGCTGTAAATACAACACACATAGGCATGTATAGGCATATGCTTAAAGGAGCTGTCTTCTCTGAAGAAGAGAGAAAAAAAAGAATAAAATATTTTGCTCAGGGAGAAGAGGAGAAATGAAACTGTACATTACAAAGAAATTGCACCTTCTTAGAAATCTCATTCCATCAAGTTAAGATGATAGCTCCATTCTATCATCCACAAGCTTATTTGGCAAATCCAGGAAAGTACAAAAAGTACAAAAGCATCCAGTGGAACTGTTGGCTTTTTTTGTGTGTCTTTGGACTACCTCTCAAGCCATATCATGGATTGCTTTTTGAAAGTTCCCCTGAGGTTGCACTGCTGATTGAGTGGATCAAGAACATCTCTTTGAAAAGCATATTTGTTGCCTCTCTAAACCACAATTATTCAAGTCTAATATCTGCAATATTGTTGGCATCGTTATATTTCTCCAGAAACAAATACGTTTTCTTCCCGGTATTTATATTAAAAACTAGAGATTTGCAGAATACGTGGAAGATTAACTTTCTCTATAGCCACTCTGTGCTCTTTTGCCCAATACTGTATTAGGTCCTATTCCATCCATTCTTGAGATAGCAGAAAACTATACCAATTGTTGTCCTGTTGCCAATTCCTATCTTGCCTCTATTGCCTGAATACACAGCCACTGCAGGTTACTCAACTTCCCTCCAGGCTAATGGAGACAAAGCCTAACAGATCTTGAGACTGTCCTTGGGTGATGTCAGAATAAAAGAGGAGGAGAATACTCCTTTTATCACTGGCACAGTTAAGGATGACTCAAGCCTGTCTCACCCCTGGACTGAGGACAAGATGAAGACAACATTGTGGGGACAGAATAAAGAAAGAAAGAAAGATTGCCAGGGACTATTTGTGTCATGGTTATCCACAAGTGAAGACATAGCCTGGGGCAGCCAAAAGATTCAGTATGCTTAATAAAAAGAAGCTCACAGTAGCTTATGCTGATTGATTTCCATGAATGTATATATAAATGCATCTTCTAAATTTATAATCCCACATACAGCACAGCAGGTTTATACTTACATATTTTATAAATCATAATCCCCTCTTTCTTCTATGAATAATCAAGTGCAATAAAGCTTAACATAGGCAATGCATTCAATAAAGCAAATCAGGAACCAGTAGAACTATCAACTTATATTTTGCCCACCATTTTTCCCCCGGTAGAGGGGGGGAATTTAAGAAGAAATGCCATTGAAAGCCCAAGAGTGACTCCTCAAGACATTTAAAATGAAGGCATCTTGTTTGGGAGAAAAATTAATCACAGCTATCATAGAGATAATGGAACCGTTCCATTTTACTATTTATTTTGTATTTCATTTTAAACGTATCCTGCATACAATTGTTCTAGGTTCCATCGAAGTTCTGAAGAAATATTCTGGAGATCATTTGTTCAACCAAGTACAAAGAGTTGGTACTCTTCCCAATTATTCTTTAGAACTAGAGACACCAAGAAAAAGCAACTCTAAAAGAATGCTATTTAGTGCAAAAGATCTCTTATCATGTACTGAATATGTACATTTCGGCAAAACTGGGAATGTGAGATTAATAAATTCCTCCCTTCTCACTCCAGAATTCTTTACACCACAACAATGGGCCAGGGTCCTCATCTTTCAGTCATATTTTTCAGTCTTTGGTTGTGAATGGGAAAGGTCTCTCACTGCTTACCAATGGCCACCATCAAGATGTCAGGACTTTATTTTACTCTTCCAGTGGCAGCAGTCTATGACTCTTGGGCTAGAAGGGCATGAGAAAATGGCTGTGTTTACATAATATGCTTGTCTGGTTTTTGCAAAATCTTGAAAGGCTTTTTTTTCAATTATTATGTGTAGAATTTAAAAAGCATGGGAAATACAACAGAAACTTGAAGTTCTGTAAAAGCCATGGAGTAATATAGACATCCCTCCAACATGACCTTCTGACTATGCACCAAACCAGAAAAACTTCAGCCATTATATATATGTCCATAAGGATATCATTAAAGGCTACTGAAAGGTCAGGAGTTGAACTAAAGTTGAATCAAGGCTCTTTTAAATTTATAATAAGAACTACCTCTGGCCCAGAGAAGCTCTAATCCAACTGTGGTAGATTTTAATATTGAAAAGACACTATCTGAAGAATCACATGGGGGCCTCAAACTTCTAGACAGTATCTATATCTAAGCCTGCACAATCTGAAATCTATCCAGACATCTTTATTACCATATACAATGTCCCAACTGAATCAGTTTCAGAAAATAGAATATTTTCCCTTGATTCAACTATCTATTGGTTGTTGAGTTGGCTGGAAAAATATTTTCTGTCTTCACTGCCAATCCTTCTCTTCCCTCTAGATGGTAAATGGTGGTGTCCTAATTTCAGTTTACAAAGCTTTTGATTAAAGCTTGTGATGGTGTTGCTCCTTTTTTTCTGAATGCCACCAACAAGCAAGGAAGCCATTTACCTATGACAGTACTGCAAAATCTGTACTTAACACAAACTCACTGCCATCTGATGCCACAGAGATAATTATCCAGTAAACCCATTTTACCATACAGCTCCTCAAATGACCCTAAAAGAAGCAGAATATCTATACCCAAGATACATTTCTATACCAAGTTCCAGTCAAAGTTTAGTGCAGAAACTGCATTGGTCATGCTTGTGGATGACTAGAGAAAGGAAGATCAGGGGAGTTGGCTGATCAGAGATTTTGGGAATGGGCAGCATATAAACAAAGTACATAATAAATAATAAGTTTTTAGCTGAGCCTGCTATTTTCATCCAGAGGAAAAGAAAGAATGGCACCAAAGGAAATTGATGGGGACCCAAGGCTACTGGGCACACTCACTCCAGCCTGAAGTAGCCAATGGGCACCAGGCTCTTTTTATGCTGTCTGGGACACTTCATTTTTTTATTAGTGATAAAATAGTGTGCAAAGGCATCAGATTCGAAACAGTTGAAACAGATTTAGATTTTTGATGCTATTTTAAGTGGGAGAATTACTTAGAACTAAAACAAAACAACTTCATGGCAGAATAAAGAGGCTGACAAGTCATGTTCATATACTGTGTTTAGGTGTTCGTGGAGAAAGATGCTCTATCTCACTGCTGGTAGGAAGTAGATTATGAAAGATACTACTGTGGAATTAGATATAGTTTTGATTTAGAGTATGTCTAATATAACATATAATAGTAAAAGCTGGTAAATGTTGATTAACTTGGATGTGAATCATGGGAATAAGTATGCCAGATTAATTCGGCATGTGTCAGTTTGCACCTGCAAATTCCTTTCATAGATCTGATTTGTAGGAGATCTAGTTCAATCTCAGCATATAGCAGTGTTCCATTTTCCAGCCAGAAAGAATGAAGTGAGGACATGCACATTCAGTTATGACAAAATGTCTTCTATCTTAGACAGAAGAGATAGTCTCTATTGCACTGAGATAGATAATATCAGTGCAATAATCTCAGTGAACGAAACTGAAGGTAGAAGATCATTTAATGTGAATGTTTGTTTCTTGTTTTGTCTTGTTCCTATTTTGCCAGTTAATGGGAAAACACACTTGTGAAGAGATGTTCACTATGTAGATCTACTGGGCTAAGGCCAGGTGAACTTGCAACTACACAGTAATTGTGTTTGAATTGTCCCTACTTGTCTCATAAATTCTGAAAACATACTCACTATTATAGGTTTGGCTAATGTGCATTACAGGCTCAATATTATAGGTTCTGCTAACTATAGCATTCCTTGTCTGTTGGCTCCATTTCCTTTAATTAAAAATAATTTTTGTTGAAGATGTTGTTTAACAGAATTTAAAAATGGAACAAATTTTGAATTAAAGAATAAAGAAAAGTAATAAGAAAGTAAAAAAAAATAGAAAAGAAAAAGGATTCTAAAGAAGTAGTTTCCAATGTTTTTAGTATTTATAAATATATTTACCAGTATATTTTATTCTCTCTAAGGTTACATCATAATGTCCTTCTTTCCATAAGATATCCTTTCTAATTTTCAAATCCATAAATCACATGTTAAGTTTCCCTTTTTCAGCAAAAACAGTCCATGAGCGTGTTTCCAGTTAATAATAAATGTAGTTATTGATCTTTCTCTAAACAAACAAATCAATGTTACCATCTCTATTTGTTATCTAGAGATAACATGTTATCTCTATTGGCTTTGATTCTTTTCACCTTCTGGATCAGAGTTGTAACTGAGTTCCAGATGTTTTGGTTTTTGAAGTAGCCATGTGAGGTCACCAGAGGGTTCCCTATGCCTGAATAGCACCAATGGCAAAGCTCACTTTGCATCATCTGCCACTGAGTGTTAGATTTGGGGCTTATCTGTACTGGTCGGCTGCTCCATTGCCAGTACAGGCACCAACTATGAGGGAAACACTACTGCACCAATACAAATGTGCACATTTTCCTCTCCTACTTTCAAAATAATATTTTTCTACTTCTGTCAACTTCTGCTGCCTACTGGGCTTCTCTTTCTTCTAAGCCCCTGGATTTTGATTGGAATCCAATAAATACTGAAGTGCAAGAATGCTTCTGGATCACATTTTTCCTACTTTTCCTGAATAATACCAGCTGCATGTTTTCCTTAATAGCATAATGATAATAATACTTGCCTTACATAGAGAATGTCCTTGTGTTTTAACTGCTGTTAGCCATTCAAAGTGATTGTACTATGAGATAGGTGGCCATATAAATTGAAATAATAAATAAAATAATGATTCCAAACCCACTAGGAAGATATGTTTTAATAACTATTTTTTATTTTCCTGATTTACCTTCTTTTATTCTCAGCTGTTGTTGTTATTTTAATAATTGAGTGGTGTACGGTTTCATCATTTTACAGTTACCTTATTCAAACTGACGTGAGTGCAGGAGAGGAGTAGTTTAAGGGTCTATGTGGATGTAGTTTTAGTATCACTGTTCCCTGCTTGTTGACTGCAGAAATCAATATTAGTGGAAAAGTCAGTTGTTTGAATCCAATAAATTCAGAAGCACAGGAATTCAATCTCATTAAGTTCCATATTACATGTTCTCATTAATTGATACCTTTATCTTCCAGTGAAGAACATTGGTCTTATTAACTATCATCCCAGGAAAATTAGCAGCTATAATGTCACTATGCTGAAAAACATTTATATTAATAAATAACATTTTTTAGAGAATGAAACAAGTTCACACCAAAACCAAAATCTATTCTTGTGCCAGTATAGCCTTTCATTCTGAATTAAATCTACAGATATACTGAAAGAAGAACCTATAGCATGGTGTTATAAACCTGAAATATATATAAAACAAAAGGCTGATTGGTCTCCTACCATTAGATCCCTCTCCTACCTGCTAAATCAACAAAGATCCATTTTGTAGTTAATTTAACAATCAGAATAGTGAGCAGCTGCATCATATTTCAGAATCCTGGAAAGGGAAAGCAGGATTTATTCCCAGCGTATGATTAATTTTCTTACTTTAATTTAAATCTTTTGTTGGCAACCCCACAATCACCACCACTAATGTTTTATGCTCTGTGACTGTGTCTTGGAAATATGTTCCAGGATTGTTAAGCTATTAAGAACAAATTGAGCACAGAAAGCATGACAGAACAAAGGTCTTTCCTCATCTGCACCTAACCATGCCACAAAGATGCCCTGATAACGTTTTTCCTGTTTTATCTCGACGACATTGTCTTCATCTTATCCAAGCCTATGAGTGAATCAGCCTTGAGTTCTCCTTATCTGTACATTATGGATAGATGGTGGAGGAGAAAATATATTGAAGTGATCAATAGAAGTAAAAAATGACTTGATGACATTTTGGACTTAAGACTTCATAGGCTTGGATGAATGGAGACAATGTCTTGGAGAGATATGAGCCAGGATAACATCATGCACATTATAATGTCATAGTACAAATGACATTATTCATTAATAAAAATTACATAATTTGTGTCATTTGTGCAAATGATATTAACTACTGCATGATGTCCCTTGCTCCCCCTTTTTAAGTCATATACCTCCTAGGAAAACCTATTTCTGTTTGATTTATTATGGGCAATCAAGTCATTTTTTACTCCTAGTGAGCACATAAATAAATGTTCTCCATTACAATCTATCCCTAGTCTGTTATTTCAGGTCTGCCGATGGTGCACTCATCACCACTATAACCCGGCCTGTCTATTTTGGTTCTGATTATCCTCTTCTCTTTCCTTCTATCTTTTCCAGCATTACCATAAAATATAAATATAGATGGAGGGACCTTCATATTTCCTAGTCCAACTCACTGCCCATGACAGGAATCCTGACAGGAATCCTTACAACATCTTGGACAAATGGTTGTCAAATACCTTCTTTGAAAACCTCCAGCGATGGAGCACCCACAACTCTGGGAGGCAAGCTGTTCCATTGCTTAATTGTTCCCAGGGTGAAGAAATTCCTCCTTAAATCCAAGTTAAATGTCCCTCTGATGAGCTTCCAGTCATTGCTTCTTGTCCTTCCCTTAAGTGCTCTGGATAATAAATTGAGCCACTCTTCCATGTGACAGCCCATCAATATTGGAAGAAGAAGCCTTCTCTTCATTAGGCTAAACATACCTAGTTCCTTTAGCCATTCGTGATACAATTTAGCCTTCAGAGCTGTAATCATCTTTGTTGGTCTTCTATACATTTTTCTAGGGCTTCAGCATTTTTTTTTGTATCATAGTGACCAGAACTAAACACAGCATTCCAAGGGTAGCCTCACTAGTGTAGCACAGAGCTATAGTATCACTTCCCATGATCTTGATGCTATCCCTCTGCTAATGCAGCCGAGGACTGCATTGACTTTTTTGGCAGCTACAGCACAACACTGACTCATAATTAAGTGGTGGTCCAACAAGGCACCTAGATCCTTCTCAGAGGCACTACTGTTGAGCCAGATACCACATATTCTGCATCTGTGCATTTGGTTATCTTATCTTTAGGAGCCAGGGTGGCATAGTGGTTAGAATGCAGTATTGCAGACTAACTGCCCACAGCCAGGAGTTTGATTCTGACCAGTTCAAGGTTGACTCAGCCTTCCATCCTTCTGAGTTTTGTAAAATGAGGACCTAGATTGTTGGAGGCATTTTGCTGACATTATGAACTGCCCAAAGAGTGCTATAAAACAGGGGTCCCCGACCCGCAGTCCATGGTCCAGTGCTGGGCCACAGCCAATTGAAAACTTGCACAAGCAGCGTGCAGGTGTGCGAACCATTCCCTTTCCCTCCCACCGCTGGTGGTCTGCAGAGCTGGAAAGGATGGGGAATGCTGCTGTAAATCACTGTGGGGCAGTATATAAGTCTAAGTGCTATTGCTAAGTACAAGATATTACTTTTCTCACCACTGAACTGCATCTTGTTGGATAGGTCCTAATGCTCAAATCTGTCAAGATCCTTCAGAATCTTGAATCTATCTTCCAAAGTGTTAGCAAATCCCCCAAGCTTAGTGTCATCTACAAATTTGATGACTGCCCCTTTAATCCCCTCATTTAGATCATTTATGAAGATGTTGAAGAGCAGTAGGCCCAAGACAGAACCTTGAGGTACCCCATTGCATGCTTCTCTCCATGTAGATGTAGCTCCACTGAGGACTGCATGCTGAGTGTGGTTTGTCATCCAACTGCAAATCTATCTGGTGATGGTCCAGTCTGCCCCACATTGTTCTATCTTACCAAGAAGTAGGCTGTGGTCTACTTTATCAAATAGAAATGTAGTATCTAAGTATATAGTATCCAGAGCATTTCCTTGATCCCCTAATTTAGTCACTTTATCAAAGAAAGCAATAAGGTTTGTTTCGCACGACCTGCTTTTAACAAATAGAGCATTTTCCAGAGGGATTAGTATCCCTCTGGATAATGTATCCAAAGTTGGATAATTTGAGCCTGATTATTTGTGCCCTGAGTAAGAACTCTGAGTTCATTTGTTCAATGATTCATTGAATCATTGATTCAATTTTTTTTTCTTGGTTGTCCACAGTATTCTCAGGATCTTCTCCAATACCAAAGTTCAAAGATGTCAATACTCTTCCTCTCCTGCTTCTTCAACGCCAACTTTCCCTTCCATAGAGAGTCACAGGGAATACCATGACTTGCACTATTCTGATTTTTGTACACACATCATAGTATCTACAAATGGTTTCCAAGGCTGCTCTATCAAGTGATGGTCTGCCACATATTTCTTTCCTGTTTCTTTGTTGTTAATGGTTGATCCCAAAAAAATAGAAGCCAATCCGTCACTTTGATATCTTCATTGCCAATTCTAAGGCTGGCTGTTCTATTACTTTGGAAGAAGGTCAGTTGACTGCAGTAATTCAAGAAAGGCAGGACAACAAATTTCATTCCAATATATATTTTGCCAATTTAAGGATATCTGGATAATAGTTTCACTCAGCAGTGGGCAAAGCCACAATACAACCAAGCTTTTCAGTCATTCCATGGCTGGATTCACACACTGAGTGATAATGCAGTTTATCAGCCAATATTATGAGTGAACCCAACTGCTATGGCTTATTTGCCAATCCATGATTAAAGTAGATCATAGGATAGCATGATCTGTAAACCCTACAATATTGATTACAAATTGTACTACCCTGTAAATGTCATACAAAAAAAGAATGGCTAACAAAAGTATTACAGTGGAACCTTGGCTTACGACCACAATTCGTTCCATAACTTTGGTTGTGAACCAAGTTGGTTGTGAACCAAAACAAATTTTCCCATTGGGTTGTATGGAAATATGATCAATCCGTTCCAGACCCCTATGAACTCTATTGTTGTTGTTTTTTTAAGATTTTGAAGCACACAAATAACAGTACTGTAGTTAAATATGCCACAGAACACAGAGTGTATAGTAACAGTAAAATCCTCACCACTCTCACCATTCTTCATTGCACCAGAGGCCATGATTAAGTGTAAAATTAATGCAGCAGCCACACAGTAGCAGGAAATTTGACGCTTCCTGCACAAACAAAATGGCACAGCAGGGAAAATCGCCGTGGCTGAGTTTGGTCGCAAACCGAGGATTTGTTCGTGAACAGAGTCGAACATTTAGTTGATTTTTTGGCCGTGAACCGATTTGATTGTGAACAGAAGTGTTCGTGAACCGAGGTTCCACTGTACCTTGAGGTTCATTTTTAATTGGGTTTGTAAGGAATTACTGCTTTTCTTTAAAATGTTTGAAGGGTGCCCCAATTTTTTGCTTTTCTGTACCTGCAGCCCTTAGTGGTACAAAACTGATTCTGCAGCTAGCATGCAGAAAAACAGATGTATCTCCACACAATTCAAATTGTAGCGTTTTCTGTCATTGCCTGAAACATACTTGTCTCTCTCCAAACCATGGTTTCCTCATCAGTCATTTTTTTTTCAACATCCAGCCTGAAGAACAAATCAGGAGAATTTTAAAGTATGCTTTCCTCTTTCTTAATCATAGATATTTATACTAGTATTACTTTTGGTCCCTTTCTAATGGGCTTCTATGACATTTTTATTAAGAGATAAATGGGAATGAGAATGATAGCAATCTTGAAATAACCACTAGTATATATCTTAGATACATATCTTATAATTTTCAATTTTGGACAATCATAGGCGATTAAATTAGGACGGAGTTTGAAGACTGGTTTCTTTTTTCCCCCATTCTATTTTTTTTTTCTTATCCTCAAACTAATTACTCTGTCAGGCACAGTTATGGAATACCCTAACATGAATGCGGAGAACTAATAGCTTTCCTTGACTCCCAATACTCCCAGCCAATATCAAATCAAATCAAATCAAATTTATTACAGTCAAAGACCAGAGACTACCCAGCCAATATGGCTAATATTGAAAGAGGCCGGAATTGTTTCTTCACCAGCATCTGGAGGTCAATGGTTGTCCTCCTCTACATAGCTCCTTTTCAATGAGGGTCCTTAGGTCACCATTTATTTTGAGCCTGGAGACATCACCGTATAAGGAGTTGAATATTTATGGCACACTCACGTCACATTTTGATAAAAACATAGATAAAAATACAAAATATGGAATATAAAATCTAAAATATTATAAACGTATGTCTAGATTACAGATATAACTTTTTGCTTCATTTGTCACAGCCATGAAATCAGCAAAGCCTTCATTATAGGCTCTGTTTTGGCACTTTGACACTATATGTTGGATAGTTTGGGTAAGGGGACAATGACTGTTGGCTTCCATGACTTTCTTTAAGTCACACATGTCCCCTAGGTTGGTGCTAAAGAACAGTCACTTCAAGGCAAAAACCTTGAAGATACGGCAGCCAATTAATCCTCGTGATCTCCACTATATCACATCACATTGTACTAAACACAAGGAGTGATTTCTCAGTATTTCCTGTCCCAAAGATGCTTTGCAAAAGACAACTGGACTTACTTTATTTTTGCTTGAAGAGTTTCACTTCTCATCCAAGAAGCTTCTTCGTTTCTGAACTGAAGAAGCTTCTTGGATGAAAAGCGAAACGTCTTCAGGCAAAAACAAAGAGAGCCCAGTTGCTTTTTGAAAATGCACCTTTGTGGGACGACCACGAGCCGAGAATCTCCATAAACATTCAGTATTCCTTAGCTATCTTCACATTCTGCCTTTGTGAAGGAACCTACAGTATGGAGCTGCTGCCATTCAATAAATATTATCCACTCCAGTGGCAATCATTTCCCACCCAAAGTCCCTTTTCAGGTCTGCTTTTTCTCATTTTCTTAGTAATGCCAGGGAATGAGTCTGCAATGGCATTGATGCAAAGCCTGGGCTCTTCCATGGAGTGGGGGCCCGTCTATATGGCTACATGCTGCTCTCCACAAAGGAGCTACATTGATGGGAAAAGCAGCTTTTCTTTGCAATGGCTTTAAATGGTGGGATAATATCCAGCCTGCCAACCATCTGTCTTTAGATGGAACTTTCTGCACTGATTCCTTTGCCAAGCATCACATTGAGAATAATAAAACTTTCCAGTGAGAACACAGGAAGCCACCCAACTCAGAAAACATCTAGTCCATAATTATTTTCTCTCAGTAGCAATGACTCTCCAGAGTCTTAGCCGGTGATCTTCTAGATGTCTTGCCAACTGTCTCTTTTACAAGCTGGACCAGCCAAAGAGTACAGCTATAACTTTCTGCAGACAAAAGGTCTTTGGCATCATTTTGCTCCAGTTCTTTCCCAGGGAGTCCTTCTGCCCCCAAATCTATATTTGACCTCTTCTCTTCTCTTCTCTTCTCTTCTCTTCTCTTCTCTT
>JANHJO010002184.1:86299-97581 GCA_032468235.1 Pseudoxyrhopus heterurus | reverse complement strand
GCACCAAGAGAATCTTGTCTGGCTCCCTGCCAGCCCCCTGAGGGGAAAACAGAATCTCATTTGGGAGAAGCACCCATCTGTTAGTGAATCACTGCTAGGGAATGGACTGGTGGAATTGCTTCCTGCCCTCCCACTTGCTTTGGGGGTCTTCCTGCTCCTGCAACCCTGGCATTTGTTGCCCCTCCTTTCTCTCTGCTGCATGCTCAGTGTCCACAGAGCTGAGCTGAGTCTACTGCATTTTAGTTGTGCACATCTTCTATAAAGTTCAGCAAGAAAAGCGGTGCAACACTTTAACCGCTTGAATTTATTCAGAACCATCAGTAGAAGACATCAAACATGTTTCTCTCTAAAAAGCTGGAAGGGGAATTTGTGGGAGTCTCTTGGCTTCTCTGGATGTAGCTGCAGTCTGTTAACAGCTGCTTCAGTTGGTGCAGCCCAGGCCTATCTGTCACCACTCCAGGGGCAAGAAGGGGGAAAGGGCAGAAATTAGTTGTGTGTCTTTCTTTTCTAAAAGCAGCCCTGAAGATAAAAGGAGTTGCTTTTGCGTCAGACTCAAGATCAGCCCTCAGTGATCTATAAATTCAATTTTAGGAAGTTGAATTAGAGGCGTTTGGAGTTTGGAAGCAATGAAGTTACAGCTGCAGCAGGTCTTTGGCTGAGTTGGGACAAGACAGAGCTGAGGCATGGAAGGCAGTAAGAAGTTATAGTTGTCTGTCTGCAAAAGGGTAAAACAAACCAGTGAAAGTATAGTAAGGGTTGACCGAAGAGGAATTGACCAACTAGGGATGTTGGATCAGCAAGCAGTAGTAGGTTGGCAGCCTTAAAAGTTGTCAGGATCTAAGAATGTGGTAATGCTGTTGATTTTCTTCTCAGTGGGGTTTTTAGCACAGTTTCTTAGTTTGCATCAGCCTGCCAGTTTGAAGAAGCATATCACACCTCAGTAGGCAACAGCATGAATCAGCCACAGTCATTCACGTACTTGAGTCTGGGAATAATGTTACAATCTTATAAATGCCTAGGATCTGAGGATTTTGAGCATATATAGAAGTAGTTTCTCAACATTACACAGTGCTATTTTTTGGGGTTATGTTAAGGTTTGAACTAGCAATGGAAGTTTTAAATTTTGGACATTGTATTGAATGGAAAACTCTATAAAGCTGTATCTGAGAGGGCTCAGAACTCCTAAATCACTGGTAGATCTCTGAACAGAAAGCCGTGCTTTTAGCACTTTGGAGTTGTAGCCCACGTTTAAAATATTAATTACAGTATTGACTTTGGTCAATTTTTATATCCGAATATAGAAATTATCCTCACAACTTGGAATTCAAACCCAGATGCCCACTTTTTTTTTTTTTTTTGAGGGGGAAGGACTATTTTTCTATTAGAAGAACTCTGGAAATTTTATAGCTTCTAGGAAAAAATCCTTTTGTTCCTTGTCCTTAAGTAAAATCTGATTTAAATCATCAATGAAGATATCATATATGTAGTCGTGGGATATTTTCTTTTTGGTCTGGTTTCTGATCAGCTGTGTATGATGTGGTATGATGAAAAAGAAGAACCTATGAGTTGTTCCTTGGCAATTTTGAATAGCTTTCTGTTAGCCTTCCAAGTAACATCAAATGCTGTTTGTTAGTGTTGGACCTCCTTTTTAGTCATTTACTTCAAATGCTCTGATTACATATAGGTATCTGTCTTTCTTGCATCATTTGGTATACTTCTCATGAGGATGGATTTAGGGGTTACACTGCTAATTATACTAGTGTAGAAAATACTGCAGACAAACAAACAACCATTGGTCTTTGTTTGTTTTTCTTAACAATTAGTTAGATAGTATTATTGCATTAAAAATTAAGGACAGGCTGATTTGATACAAGGTGCTACCAAAATATAGTTTGTTTGAATTGGCCTTAGCACATTTTGTGACCCTAGCCAGTTTTGGGTTCCTCAGGCAAATTTTGGCTTACCTGCAGTTAAGTAATCATAATTAAGCATGATGTGTGTATCTGTAATCTACCTGTATGTTTTATAATCACTACCCCAATTTTATCATCCAAAAGCCTCTGTTCCTGTTCTTTTGGACTATTGATGCTTGTTTTGATGTTTTAATTAATTAACTTATTTTTTGAGGAGGATCACTTTGTCCCTAATGCAGTCCTCAAACACCAATATCATTTATTTTCTTACATGTGCACCTTGTTCTTCCTCCAAAATCTCACAATAGTTCTCTGGTCTCGCAGCATTCTTGTAAGGAAATATAGGATGAAAAATAATGACTTGCCTAAGGCTGCATGATAAAATTCAGTGATATTTTAGTGATTTTTGCAATAAGATAAACCATCTGTGACAAGCAATTCTTGAAGAGAAGCACTAGAATTTCAAAGAATGAAAAAAAAATGAAATGTCTGTTCACAGTTCAGAGACTTGGTCATCCTCATCGTTCAAGCTAGATGGTATCATCATCATCATCATCATCATCATCATCATCATCATCATTATTATTACTGACTTGCTTTTGTCAAACAAAAAGCAACTGAATCCACTTTCTCCTGCCTGGTATTTTAGGGAACTGGGCAGATGGAGTACAACAGCACGGATGAGCTACCAGTTGTAAGATGAGTTGCAGAAATGCTCTTTGACTAACTACTATGATGGCTTATTAAATCTGTTGCTAACTTGTAAGTCACATTAGAGGATTTATCCTCTTTGTCAGTGTAATACATTTTGGTGCTACTAAATATATCAGACATTACTGTAATGGTTTTCTACCCTGCTAACTGCACAGGGTCAGAATTTTTCTTTTGTCTTGTTGAGAGACAAACTTTTTATCCAAAATGTAAGTTAACCCCCCACCCTACATTTTTCAGAGCATTTTTCAGTAATTCAGTGTATAACTGTTCTCCATATCTCTGTGTTTGTAATAATTCTAAATGCTGATAAAGATCCACAGAATGGATGGGGAACTTAATGATTTCCCAGATATTACTGAACTGTAGCAGTGTTCCAGTATTTAAGGGTCTACCACAAAGAGGGGGTAAACCTATTCTCCAAAGCAATGGATAGAAAGTAATCAAGGAGAGAATCCACCTAGAACTAAGGAAAAATTTCCTGACTGGTAGAACAATTAATCAGTAGAACAACTTGCCTCCAGAAATTATGGGTGCTCCAACATTGGAGGTGTTTAAGAAGAGATTGGACAACCATCTACCTGAAATGGTATAGGTTTCCTGCTTGAGCAGGGGGTTGGACTAGAAGACAGTTACCAGCTGCTGTTCATCTTCATTTACACTATTTGTACTGACAATGTAGATTTTTGAGTGAGGAAATGGACCTGTAATTTAGGCTAGTTATTTGTCTTTGAATACAAAAGAAGCAACACTATGCTTATAGATTCCCAAGACCTTCTGTGTCTCATGGATGACATAGCAAGAAATATGGACCTCAAAATTGATGGATCAAATACAAAGACATATATTTGACAAGGAAAATCAAGTGCATCATTGCAAGTTATACCAATAATAAAAGAATAAGTATCTTGGTAGATTTGAAATGTTTACTGACAATGGACAATGGGTAGAAATATTTTAAGATGTGCAAATACTGGTTGAAAGGTAATGGAATGTTTGAAATATTTTATAAGGAATGAATATTTGTGGAAGGAAGCAAAAGTGTATTTCTATCCACTTTATTATATATAAATTAAAGATGAATGTATCATAATAAACACAAAAGTAATCTGAATGTGGCAAAGTTTGACTTCTTAATTGTGTGCTATAGAGCAAGAGATAGGGTCAAGAATGAATGGCTATTGAATTCAGTTAAAAATGAGCAGTAGAAAGAAATATGTTGCAAGTGTTTGGTTGTAGTGAGAGAACAACTGAGATTGAATCACCAACTATATGAGGATGAATTACATGAAGAGGAAGCCAAAGAAAGTTGTGGTTGGATGAAATTGATGAGATCTTGAAAAGGGGAGATGACAAGCTTAAAGAACAAAAGGCAGTGTTTAAAACAGCATTTGGAGGTAGTAGCTGCAAGTACAGTCTATAGAGATAGAAATATAGAATTATAATGTGTTTATAAACCAGCTTTAGCTATATGTTCTTTTCTCTTTTTGCTTTAATTTCTCTTACTTTCTGTACCATTTCTTAACCAATTTTATCCTTTGCAAAATGTAACATTCAAAATAGGTATATTAGCATGTATGATTTCATTATTCTAATACTATTTGTGTATGCAGTCGGCATCATATATATCTTAGGCATTTGGACAATTGCTGAAATGATTGTTACCTCAGTTAACAAACTCTGTAATAACCAGTTCTATTTGATTGGAATAATCTTTGATCTTAATACTTTCTGGTCCTGTGGTCAGTAACCATAAGAGAATGTCCACATTCTCTTGAGTATCTTTTTGAAAAGGAAACAAAATTCCATTTATTTGTACATTTTGTATAAAATAAAGTAATTTATTTAGTGCTGAGTATTAACCCAAGCAAGATTGTTCATTACTAATGATTTTTTTAAAAAGTGGTTACTTTTTATTCAATAGGAGGTGTGGAATGTTTAATTAGGGAGGGGCTCCATCTTGATAACATAATTTTTTTCGATAGCATCATAGGACATTGTACAGTAACATTCTTTCATGTACATATAGCATTTTCCTCATTAAAAATAGATTGAGAATGTAGGTTGAGGATTTTCCAATTAAGAAATAGTGAAATGGAGTTGAAAAAAACTTTTATAAGTCAAAATATTTTCTCTTCATTTATGTATTATTGCGCCCTGCCTGCCCCTCCAACTATATAACAGGAAAATGTTTGATTATTCTAGCAAGCATTTCAACTAACTGATCATCTTTAGCAATAAGGAACTTCAAGAAAGTGAATTAGAAAGATTTGCAGAAGAGAGGTGTTGCTTTCCTCCAACAGCCTTCTCCACTGAGGAAAGTGAAGGCTGTTTCTTTGTAGCTAAATTGGTGGGAAGCTCATCCCATTGAAAAACAAGGGCAGTAGTGTCCCATCATCATCACCCCTCCTGGCTTCTATGTTGGATGTGCAGGAGACAAGCCCCTTGATGTATATCAAGGTTGTCAGAAGAGCAGGCAGCCTGCTTCTTTATTAGTATCTGAACTTTCCTAGCAGTAAAAAATAGATAGTGGGAAGAAGTTTGGCAAATCTCTGCTTTGGAGGATTTTCTAACTGACATAAGAAATGTGTGCTGGACTGTGATAAATGTATTTCTCCAATATGTCATTATCCAGATCAAAAGTGGGCCGTTTAAAAAAAAATGAAGGGATCATGCTTAGGGAATTTGTGCTCCTCTTCCAGCTTTCTCAAAAGGACATTCCGCGCAGGAGAATTGTAAATGCATGATCTGTGGACCCTCTTTAAAATACATATGAGGGAAGCCTGGCTAATCAGCACGAAGTCCTTAGTATGTCTGAAATCTGCTTGTGCAGCTTTATGACAGGAAGGACACTCTCTCCACCCTGATTGTTTGAAGAGTAAAGAATGGGCTATAATGTATAATGTTGCTCTTTATTTTTATGGCTACCAGTAAACATTACATTCTGCATGAACAAAACTTTTCCCTAGGCAAATTACTTTGTGTGGCAGGAAACATGAGGTAAGACAGGCATTTGCTTGGTTTCTGAGTTGTCCTAGTGATTCTGAGACCGTTTTAGGCACAAGATCAACTGTGAAATTTAGCAGAGAAAATCCTTTTTTTTTTTTAGATGCCTCAAAGCTTTGATTGCAGCAGAATAACAGGGATAACTCCCTGGAAAATGAAATAAGCTTAATGCTAATTTTACAGGTGAGGAAATTTTATCTCCAGGTGCTCAATGAAATGTAATGTTCCTTTACTCTGGGGACATAGGTCCAGCAAAATATCTCTCTCTATTTCACTGCCATCATTTTATTAAAACACTTCACTTAAAACAAGCTTCAATGTTCAGCCCTTCAAAGTAACTAGCTGAAATATGCCTTGGAATTTCATCAGTATTTTCTTCCTCTTGTTTTTAATCTTATTTTCAGAGTGGTTGAGAAATTGTTTTAAGACTTACTTTATTGTGGGTGGCAGAGTTACTCTGAAGCCCTTTCACCTGCCCTCATGATGTGTGTAGGATTTAATTGAAGCCTGTGAAGCTAGAAAGCCTGAACACTAACTGAGACAGAATTGTTTAGTGAAGGAAAGGACATTCACACATGTATTTTAGTCACAAATTAATACTCAATGATCATTGCACCAATGAAAATTTCAGCAATATATCTCATACCCATGTAGAAGTTCTTATTTATCAACAGGTATTATTATTTGAAACAGTAAGAAAGGAAGGCTAGTTGGAATAGTATCCTCCTAAAATTCGGTCCTGATCTTGCCTGCCTTTTTGGAAGGCATTAAAAACATGTTTGGTTCTCCAGGACTTGAGCCTGGGAATAGTATGACTTGCTAAATAAGCTTTCATGGTTAACTTGGTCTTTCTGATTCAAATCTAATACTTTGATGATGGGGTTATAGTCATTCTTGGTATATTACTACAAGTATCCAGTACCATATTCAAAATTTGAAAGACAAGCAAACTTTCCCGATCTGATGAGCAAGCTTTAGCTTCCAGAATATGGCCCTGGTGATTGGAATGTTGGGAGTTGAAGCTATGTATTTGGGTAAGCTGTGTGTGTCTCCTTCCCAATGCTGTAGCCTTAGCAAATGTTCTGTCTTTTGGATTTGTTGTTGTTGCTGCTTAAGGAGTTAAAAGACAATTTCTCTCCCAAATATAGTTCTGAACCTAACTGGAAGTTATTTTATTTAGTTATTCCTTTAAGCGCATGTAAAATATGACTAAAAGTGTCTTGTAATTTGGACAATAGTCTGCCATAAAATTTAAGCCCCTAAAGCAAAGGTTTCAAACTCACGGCCCACGGCCCAGATGCATCACATCTGGCCCTGCCCCCACCCAGTTTAGCAAAGGGGGGGAAGTCCCGATACATCACATGACGCTGCCGTGACGACACGAGTTTGACACCCCTGCCCTAGAGTCACCAAATGGCAGTTGATAAGAGTATCATTTTTAGATAAACAAATGATATTTTTGTAACACTGGCAAAACGTCATATTTGCATAACTCCAGCCACTAGCCCATACCGTCTTTCTTTTCAAGTAGGTCATATACAGTACAACTCCACCAAAAGAACGTAGTACTGGGTAGCTAATTAAGCAGCATTACTAATGTCAACGGGGTTTGAATCTTTTTGGCTTTTATATTGATTTATGTGGGGGTGAGGTAATACTTAAAACAGTGTGCTTTAATTACTGTGGTATTTTCTGTTCATTGAGTAGATTGTGCATTCCTAAAGCCCAGTACTGCAGTCCAGCCCACATGCAATTGGTAGGTCCCTCTATTTTTCTCAAGGGTCTGATAGCAGCATCATATTCTTGGATGTAAGAAGAAAAGTCTCCAGGGTTACTGCTGTGATCAACTGTAGACCCTCATGTGACTGCATTAAAATAAAGTCACGCACACCATCAAGAGATCTAGTACTGAGTATTTTATATAATTCACAGTTCGACTCTTAGTCTGCGAGCCTTGTGCTCTTTTTCCTTTACGTGCATCTCAGCAGAGCTTGCCAGCTAATGACGCTGCCTGCTGAGATGTGCCAGCTTCTGTCTATCATTTGTATGATTGGCTATGATGGGGCTCTAATGGATGATATGTCCCTGGAGTGTTACAGTAATATTTATATTGTTGTACTACTTCTGGCTCTAGAACTGAAGTGCTGCTGTTTCTTAAGTGGATTGTGGGTCTTTCTTGGTATAAATTCCAAAAAATAAGGAGATTCGGGATAGAAAAAAAGAACAATAGTTGTGGCTGATTTTAATAGAGTTCGAGCCAGATTTGTTTTTATGAATAGAAGAGTTTCTCCTGCAGAGCAAACCAGTGTCCTGTGGAAAGTTCCTGTAGAAGTGAGTGGGTAGGTGGGAATTTTTGTCATTGCTTTTTCCATGTGCTACTTCTTAAGCCATTCCATGCAAAATCACCAGCCTTACCCTCTTTTCAACACAACTGAATTCTGCTGATCTCATGTCTGAGACATATCCATAGCACTCAACATCTGCTTTTTAATGAGTTGAGGTTCAGTCTGCAACACATCTCTGCCTGATTACTATTATATTCGCTTCGGATAATTTGCAAAATAATATATCCACCACAGATAAAAGCCTAAAGGATCCTTGGTTCTACTGGTAGTTTCTTTGGAAAATCATAGAAGGTCCGAAAGAAGAAAAATACTGTATTTTGTTGCCAGAAATGTCTCAGTAGTCTGAGGCATATTGACACTTTGTTTGGATTGTTTCCGTTTCTTCTTTTGAAGAAATACTTGCAAGATACATTTCATGATTACAGGATTGATATAAACTTACATTGCTTGTCAACTCAATTTTTTTTTATTCATAGAAGCAATTTAAAAGTAAAATATGCATTTCCATTCAAGCATTTCTAGATATTCCAACATGCCTTTCCATTCAAGTATTTCTAGATGTTGATCACAGCTCGCCAATCGTATTGTGTGCTTGTACTATTGACTTTCAGAGAAATGGAGTTGTAAAATTTGATAAGTTTTCAGAAGAATGAAAAATATATGATGTCACTAGAGGTTCTAAACATAGGGGCAGTGTTACAGACAATAGCCTTAAAATGTTGCATTCTTCAGAAGAAAGTATTTTATGAACAAGAAAATCCAACAGATATTCAGGGACTCCTGATGATAGCTAAAAATAGATTATCTGGATAGAAGTCTCATCTTGGTGATTTAAGCTGCAGTCTCCATCATTCCTGGACAATGTTCATACTGAACACGACGGGATTTGTAGCCCAATATTACAATAAAACACATGTCTTCTGCTTTCCATAATCTGCTCCTATAGTATGTATGTATGTATGTATGTATGTATGTATGTATTTATGTATGTATTTATGTATTTATGGCATTTATAGGCCGCTCCACTCCTGAAGGACTCTTATTCAGTTCCTATTTCCTGACAGTTAGAACAATTAATCAGTGTAACAACTTGCCTCCAGAAGTTGTGAATGCTCTAACCCTAACACTGGAAGTTTTTAAGAAGAGATTGGATAACCATTTGTCTGAAGTGGTGTAGGGTTTTCTGCCTAAGCAAGGGGTTGGAGTAGAAGACCTCCAAGGTCCCTTCCAACTCTGTTATTCTGTTCTGTTCTGTTCTGTTCTGTTCTACTCTATTCTAAAATAAAAGATTATATATCCTTTCTCTATAGCAAATGGAAGAGACATTGACTGTTGAACCAGAGGATTACTAAGTCTGATATGGACACAGAAAAAGATATTTAAATACACACACACAAAAAAAACCCTTTACATATACATCTCTGGTTGTGTATATTTGTATATGTATATTTGGCTACCTGCCTAAGCATCCACAAGATCAAGAAAAATGCTGTCCTCTACTTAGTCAGTGGAGTTGACTTTTTGTTCCCTGCCAAGATTCCAAGGCTAAACTAATAAAACAACTGATATTTTAATTAATAGCTATTGACTTTAATATCAGAGATAATAACATTTCCATGGGAATAGAACCTTTTTTTGAAGGTTCTTGTGTCTTGTGCACAAAGACACATACATGCTAGTCTCACTCACTCTTTATGCTGCTTCTGAAATAAATCTGAAAGATAAGACAGAATCTATGCTTTAGCTTTCATATGGAATATGAAGGGAAAAAAAGATTCTGTGTGATGATATCATGGCACATACTAACTAGTATGACAGTGAGCATCTATTTTATGACTCCTGTTTTATATGCCCATAAAGACAAGCAAGGTGATGCTGTTGTCCAAATCTATCCTTACTGACAGAGCAGTAGGGGAAACCAAAGATGGATCAGTATTTTGTACATAGAATGGAACAGAAGAATGATTTTGCATGAATAATTCAGCTTCTTAAATACTACTAAATCTTGTGATCACCCAAGCAGATTGTTTCCTTTCTTTTTGCCCTCATAATAGTTAGATTAGCAATTGTGCTGATTCTTTTGGCATTTGATTTTACAGGTATCCCATCCAGATTTGTGGTGATAGTAAACAATTTCAGATTTGTGAAATGTGTGCTGGGTAATAACATTTTTGGAAAAAATTGTGGAACCATTCTAGGGAATATCTGTTTTTCTCTGAAAGCCTAGCTAACACATCTTATATATATTCTATATATTATTATTTGCTTGATTTCTACCCTGAATTTTTACTCAAGTCAGCACTGATTTATTTATTTATTTATTCAATCTATGTCCTTTTCCAGATGAATTTCACAAATTGATTTAGCAAAATAAATATTGTACAGTATTATCTAACTATTTTAAATACAATATGGAACACCTATAAAAACTATATAAAAATTGAATCCCTAAAATGTGAGTCTTAAAAGCATCCCCATTTATCATCCTGCAATTTTTGAATCCAATTCCTTTCTTTTTCTTTTTTCAACTTATAGGCAGAGAAATCTGAACTTTTTAAATACATACTTACGGGAAAAGCATCCCCATTTAGATCAGAATTAACATACTGGTTTGTAAATAAATTTTATTTATTTATTATGAAATTTATTTGCTGCCCATCTTGTATCCAACAACTGTAGGCAACTAAAAACGAATAAATGCTGGTATAGTATCTGTCTCCTTGTTACTTTCTTACTTCTGTGAAAAGGAAGCTTATTGCACTCAGCAGTACTCCCAAGTGATGTGGCCCAAGTCCAGCCTGGGGAATAGGTCAGGGATGCCTAAGTTCCTAACAGTTAAAAAGCAAACTTTAAAAGGTCTTGTTGAGAAATCTAGTGTGGTACATAAATAAGAAGGGTGGAGCATACCGAGAAAAGTCATATATAGTTTCAGCCTTAAAGAATGAGACATTCAATGCCAAGACTTCTGCAACAGCTTAAATGTAGTCATTGGAAACTGTAGATCAGGAGCCAGATATCTTTTGGTCTTAAAGGTACATGTACATGTGTGATTTTCCTCATACAGAATCTTTTTGTAAATTTTGTGGTGATGCTTATGATAATTTAAAAAACCCCAAACATTTAATCTCAGTTTTAGTTATCAGGATTCTGATAACATTTGAGAATATATCATTTTTAAATTAAAATAATGAGAAAGAGAAAGAAAAGATACATCTACCCTTGGTATGTGCCAGGCAGCCTACTCTAACTTTACAAATCTTACCAATCCATCTTTCTGGGCAGCTATATAATGATTGTCTCATCTCCT
>JANHJO010002184.1:50965-61255 GCA_032468235.1 Pseudoxyrhopus heterurus | reverse complement strand
TGGCACTGGCAGAGAAAGAGGCAGCCAAGGGAAAACATCGCAGAGTTCCTGCTCCGGCCACACAGCACAGGTCAAATAAGGCTGCAAGGCGGCCCTAGTCACATGACTGGCCCATTGGTCAGTGGGAGCAGCTCCTCCATCTGGGTGTGCCGCAGACCACCAAAATTTTCTTGCGGACCACCAGTGGTCCACCACGGACCACCGGTTGGGGACTTTTGTTTTAGGAGAATCCCAGAGTAGTCCTTCCCTTCTCATGCTGCTACAGCCAGATGGAAATCATTCTTTTTTTCCCAAGGGTTTGAGGAACCAAACTCCACAGGGAGAAAAGTGTTGCTAGCAAGAATCATTTTAAGGGTTAAAGACAGTTTCAGTCCTACTCCACCCACCTATGCAACACATTACATTTTCCATCCACTTTCCTTTGGAGAGCAAATTTTCATGCAGATTTTGTAAAAGGCTTGCATAAGTAGGCAATGCTTGCCAGAATCTTTCCATGACACCAACGCTGCTTTTAGACTGTTCTGGTGGCCAATTCTCAAATGTATGCCCATCGCAGAATGATCACGAGCAACAAATAATCTGTGTAACCAAAGTCAAATAGGTAAGGTGCAAAAGTCAAAATAACCATTGTTATTTTAATCAAATAAATAAATTTGCATAATAGAATATAGTTGTTTGGCTTTTCCTGAAGTTATGTTTCTTTGTTTTAAAGTTACAGATTTCTTCTAAATGTGAAAAGCTTCACTGCTGTCTGTTTTTTCCCTCTTTGCTTTTTTCTTTTTCCTGATTATTTTCTGTCCTCAACAGTGTTGCACAGATGAGTAATCCTGATACCCATGTGGTTGTTAATAATTTCAGGGCAGAACATGTGGCTAGGTTTGGAAGGGCAGTATGTTTCCTTGGCTCACTACCTTTGTGCGGTTGGAAAGCACTTTATGACAGACTAGCATTCCTCTGTCCTGCTGCTTCCACCAGATGTGCTGGGACTACTACTCCCCAACTCCTCTTTAGTGTGGCATGGCGAGTGGCCATCTAGCTGGGAATGCAGCCCCTGCACATCTGGCAGGCACCAAGATGTAGGAGACACAGACACTTAGAAGCGGACATTACTGCAGTTAAAGTATGATGGCCTGGTCTGCAGCTGAATTATTTCTTACTTGTGTCTATTCTACAGGTGTGTGTAGTATAATGATGAAAGAAGAAGGATTAATATTTTGGAATCTCTTCAAAGATACTGCACCAGCAATTTTATCGATTCACTCTGGGGTATTACTCTGAAGAGAAATCAGATTTTGCCAAACGGTTTGGCTTTAGCTTTCTTGTTAAATGGACTGTGAAGAATACCTGAAATATAGTACTTTTTTCCCATTCCTGATCTTGTGTATTTTCTGACAGTCTTCTTAAACTCTGCCACTCATGAGACACTTTTTGACATGATCCTGTGTTAGAGGGTGTTGCCTGATGACATGAGTGCAAGTGATCCATTAACATTCTAGGAAACAGATACAAGAAACTTGTTAGACTCAAGTGGTAGTGGTATCAGTGTCAGATAAATATCTGTTATTAATGCCAATTAATGATATTCAGTATATCTATACAGGGAAAATCTGAGACACAGATTTTCCCTCCAAATTCAAATGAGATAAGAAAGGGGAGTGGCCTGGTAACCTATAAATACTACCTACCCATTCTCCTCAGCAGTCTTCTTAGTTAAGGTTAGCTAGGGAGCGGGTATTCCCAGAGCATACCCGCACTATAACCAATAAATATCCATGAGACAATCTCTGTAATTTAAGTATGTATATTTATTTAGAATAATAATAAATCAGTTATCTACTTCAACTGAAACTGTAGTAGTAGTTTCTGGCGATCTTCTGTGGCTCTGATGACATCAGCAACTCCTTCGACCTCACAACAATTAACTGTCAATCAGTTTGCAGGATGTTATATTATGGGAACAAATATTCTGTTTCCAGATATCGGTGTGATATCATTTTTATATTATGAAATAAGAAATACCAATCAATATCATTAACTTTGCAGATTTCATGTATGCAAGCTACATTGACTATCACCATGTTGAAATTAGGAACTAAGAATAGCCAAAGCCAGGAATGGATCTTCTGTGACCCTAAGCCACATGCAAACCCTGCCTTTATTTGCTATATCCCTCAGTAAAATTTCAAATGCTGTCTGTAAGTGGTTGATTCAGGCCCCAGGCAAGAATGATCTTTCTTTCTGCCAGCAACTTACTGAGCTTACAGTGAGAAGAAGGAATGAAGGCATCTGCCAATCTACTTTTTGCTTTGGTTCTGTTCCTTCCTTGACATGTAACTTCTGACAACTTAGTCAAAGAGGAGATAACTTTCAGCTGAAGAAGAGCACCAAGTAAGATATTGGCTTAAGAGTCCTTTTGATTGTTCATCCAGGATTGTTACCAGAAGATTCAGAGCTTAACACCCCATACATTCAATCTTGATGATTGCTTTAGAAAGCTTGTTTGCACCAGACCTGTTTAGAATGTCAGACTAAATCATGGGCGAGGCTGTGGTTAAAGTAGGGAACTTCTAGCCAAACAGTTACAACAATCAACTCTTGCCAGAATGCAAGCAACTTCTTTGAAAACATCTTTTATTTTTCCTTTGAGAAGGCATGCTTGGGAAATAAACCCACTAAAGGTGGGGCCAAGGGTGTGGAGCTAAACTGCTAGGTATGGGTTTTCATCAGCGTGTTTGTATGGGCAAAATGGGTGGAGTTCACACTATCTGCCTCCTTGGCCTCTGCTGAATGTAGCCCTACATGTATGTCAAGGTTTGTCTTTTTATTGAGTTCAAAGACTCTTTGGTTTGCTTCAGCTTTTCTTCCAGCACTATAATTATTAGGTTTATTCATTCTGTTCTGAGCAATTTGTGTTCTGTCTTTGAGTGGTTGTTTAATTGGGGAGCTAGGAGAGAGGAAGGACAGTACTGTTACCCTAATTTGGAGGTGACAGAAATAGTAGATACATCTCTCTGTTGCTCTGGAACAAGAATAAAAGCCGGAAAGGTGGTTTCTGGAAGTTTACTTCCCACATTGAATTCAATCTCTTCATTTACAGGGCATCAGATTTATGAAGGCTGGGGTAAACAGTACTAGGTTAAATAAAGTAATGGCCTATTTGAAAATGAAGCAAAGATTACACAGACTCGTATCAACGATAAATTTGATTTTTTTAATTTAATTTCCACTTTAAAAACAGCTCTGAAGGCTCCAAATTTTATTGGAGCAGCTGTCTAGGTCAAATGGATTTTATTTTTCCCATTATATTTTCTTAACTACGTCCTTTCTGTATTATTTGCCCTTTGGGAAAATACAAGTGTCAGTCAGATGAGTAACATTTTATGCTGGGGTAATTTGAACTGCATAAAAATATGGGAAATGTGAGTTAGTTAGATGTGAGAGTGAGTTAATTTTCCTCTTCTTTACCAGTTCTCATAAAAAAGAGACTTCAGCATAGCTATTTTTAATTGAAAGAACCTGAATTCACTGGTAAACTTCTCTATATCATGTGTACATTAGTGATTAGATTAAGGCTGTTTCATATATTCCTAAAAGGATTTGTACTATATTCTAATTTCTTTAATCAGTGAGATCAAGAATTTATGACCATTTTTTTCCAACCTGATACTTGTCAGAATGGTTGGAAGTATTACTCCCCAAACACTTGGAGAATATCAAAATTTAAAAGCTAGCTTCTCTGGCCAGGGACAACGGCAGCCAGAAGCAATTTAAACTTGATTAGGGAGGAAACTCCCACAGTCTCTTCTATATTTTTCACCTGTGTCTTAGCTTGCTGTTAGTAGGAGATTGTGTTTGGTTGCTTTCACATACATTGCTTTCTAAAATTACCACCATTCTTTATCCATTCAGTTTTTATGGAGAATACAGGTAATACCCTATGACACAAATTTTGAGGATGGTTTATATTATTTTATCTTGTAAAATGAAAATGTTCTATATGTGTGGGCAGTGACTCCTCTTTCACTGTTCATACTCCTGTTGCTAACTCTGTTGGTTCTGTACGTTGGAGAAGTAATTTGTGCAGTGTGATGCTTTAAATATGTAGATGTAGAATTTTAAATTGCACAGACTTTCTGGACAAGTAGAGTTCTTATCTGCAATGTTTGTTCTCCAGTGTGATGGAACAGTGAGGAGAAAATAGATGGCACTGGGCTACTGTGTACTGTATGGTCTTATTGTTCCCATTGAATTCTAATTACCTAATTTTAATGACCAGAGTTTGTACCTTTATTTAAACTTTTCTTAGTGCAGGTTTTAATGTTTATTATTTAGCCTGACTTTAAACTTGTTGTGGTGCAACAAGAATGACTAACATGTGGTTCTCCAAGTGAATTAGAAATTACTTTTTGCCTCACTATTCCTGATACAAACTGGAATTCCAACACAACTGGTAGGCCAAATGTTACCTATTCTTGGTATAAAGATTTAATTGCAGATTTCTTTTCATTTTTCCCTTTTTACTATTATTTGAAAGTTATCCTATGTTACAATAACTGATTTCTATCATTTTCTTTACTTTCCACTTTTGAAGAAAACTGATACTGGTTAATCAAGTTCATGATTAAATCAGTCAAGTTCATGATTAATTTTATTAAAAGCAAGAAAATAGTTTGTAGTTCTTGGGTCTTCATTCTTAAACAGTTCATTGTTTAATCTGTTAAAGCAATGCAGTATTTTCAGCATGTTACACTGGAAAGTTATAATCATGAAATCCTTTGTTTCATTTTTCATTCTTTTTTAATGTTATTTAATGTTTAATAAAATTATAAAATCAAGAAAGTAAATTGAATCTAAAATCAGGAAAGTTCTAATTAATTTCAGGAATATTTTATATTACTATAACCACTACTACTACAACTACTTGGGGAAAGAACTGATATGGAGCTCTTATTTTAATTTTGCTTTGATGTAATATTAGAAGAAGAGCATCTCAGTGGTAAAGACAAGCTCTCAAATGCATCCCTAAAAATCAATGAATGGCATCTGATTTTATTTCCATTTATTTACATTCATTTTAGGACAGAGTTGGGGAACTGTATTACTAATTTGTGGGCAATTGTGCTTGAAATGTAGTGATATATTTAGGTGAGAATTTTGGAGCCACATATAAAAAAATGTAATTGGGAACCACAGATGTCTATCCTGTGGGGTTTTTTAAAATATTGAACTGTATATTCCAAGTGTCCACTTTTTTCATTAATTGTTAAAAGGGGAAGTGAAATCAGCTGTGGGGTTGTTTTTCTGTGGCAGCCCTTAGATCAGTTTGAAGAGCTCCTCTTAGAATTAAGATTAGCTCCATCTATTATAGCCTACTGGAATCTACTCATGTTGGAATTCTTCCAAGGAGTATTTCGTGGTTGTGTTTCTTCATCTATATTACTACCGTACTGTTAAGAATAATTTTATTATTTTATGTATTTTGTACTATTAATTGACTGAGTGCTTCAGCTCTATTTCCCCCTGCATTTTTTACATGGTCATTTTAAATTTTTGATTGTATCCTGTAGATGTTTTGATGTTGATTATCATATTAAAAGTCTGAGTCTTTAGTTGATTTGATGATTTACAAAGGGAATAAATCAATCTCCCTTCATAGTAAAAGCTTAATTGAGCTTGATTTCTGGTAGCATCATAGATACATCCATTCATTTGCTTTGGCAACAGCATAGAATTAAGTTGCTGTTGTCATTTTTCATTTTTTTTTACTTTTCCTTATATTAATGAGTAATTAAAAATGAGTAGTATGTACTTTCAGAGTTTGTATGTAGCTCTACTTTATATTTTTAAAAATGGTGCAAGCTATTTGAGGTGGTAATAATTTGTCCAAAATAACCTATATTTGCACAACACTCTGTAGTTTCCTGTCTATTTAATTTCCCAACTGACCTCAAGAGCTGTCCACAGAGCAAAACCAAGGTCAGAATGAACAAAGAAGTAGAATATCCCCATTTCTTTAATAATGTCAGGTTCTCCATAAAGGCTGTGTTCCATTCTTTGGAAAGGATTTAACCAGGCTGATTTTAAAACCAGAATCCAGGACAATGGATTCTTTGCCAGGGGATTTGTCTCTTCTATTTGTCTGTTTTGCTACTAGTATATATTTTATAAAAGGGTCCACTTTTTAAAATACTTCATGCAATCTTAGGCTTTTAGACTCACATTACCTGGTGATGGATGAAATGATAGCATAAATAAGACTAATTTGCAATGAATAGTAAGGTCTCAGTATGCGTTTATAGCTCAATTTCCTGCTCTTCTTTAATGCACACACACAAACACACTCATTCAAGAAACTCAAATGCTTCCTTAGAATGTGAAACACTGGAATTGTTCCATTGTGTATATAACGGAAGGTTCCCTATTTCAGAAAATCTATGGACTTTAAAAAAAGAAGAAGACAAGGACTGAGTTCATATGTTATTCCAAGCTATAAGGTCAGGTGGAATTTAGTATGCATTGGAAACTACAACCCAAGCAGTGGTTATAGAAATCATGGCTAAGAATGATACATGAATTTATAGACAAATGTTCCTTCAGAGGGAAGTAGTTTTTGTATGGAGCAATGGATTTGTCTTGGGTAATAGATCTGAGTATGAAACTTGCTTCTTCAGTATCCAGTCCATTTCCTCTTTTCTTCAGCCCATGTTACATCTGCCTGATGGATATTATGAGCAATCTTGACCCAGAACAGGCATTAGGTCTTGGTGGAATGGAAATAATTGCTCAGTTGGTTTTGGTTTACAAAATTAACTTCTCCACCCTGCTTTGTACACTCGCTGGCAGTGTCATTTTCCCACTGTCCCCAGTTTCAGCTGCAGCAGCACTGAAGACTGAGGAGGCTTCAGATGATTTGTTGCAGATGCTTGAAGAAGCATACCAATGCCTTAGATGGAAAAGTTTCCCCTAACAATCTTCCTAGAGGCTCCCCAGCTCCCTTATTCCTCCCCCCACTTCTGTCTAATGTCGAGTGTACAGTGGTGTCTTAAGAGGAAAAAACCTTGAGACAGAAATATTAGAAACACCTCTGAGTCGCAGATAACAATCTAAGTTGTTTCTCTACACCTGAATAAAATGGCCAGTGCGCATTAATCTGACAAATTTTTTTCTGTATTTAAGCAAGTTGGCTCCATTTTCGTAATTCGTGACCATGGAAAAATTGTTGGAGGTAGATTGTTTTCCCCTTAATGCCATATAATTTTAACTTGATACATGGAGAGCAAAATGTAGATTTTTTTTGTCTCTCTAGAAAAATAGAATGCAAATGTGGATTCTGTTCTGATACCCTATGGATTCTCTTCAAGGAAACTTTTATTATTATTTTTAAAGGATGTAAATGAGGTAGAGATTTTTTAAAATATGTATCATAAGTTTATATCCCTATTCCTTTGTATGTCTATGGACTTCTTAAGCTTTTAAACATTATGGTACTAGCAGCTTTTGCTTCTTCTTCTTATTTTGTCTTAAACTTGAATCCATTGCTTTTATAAAAATCCTGTTATAGCTGGTTGGCTAGTTGCTGTTTGTTTAAAAATGAGGTCTGAATAGTTTGTGATCTTCATCTGATTCATTCTGACAACTCAAATGATAGACAAATTGGAGCATATCTATATTTCAGTGTAAATTTGGCAGTTCTGTCCTCATCAGAGATAGTTTTACCTGCACGGTGTCTTTTGCATTTTGTCCTTACAAATGTTGTGTATGGTTTTGGAAGAATCGGTGACTATGATATTTGTTTATTTGTTTATTTTATTTATATCCTTTATTGTTTTTACAAATAACTCAAGGTGATGAACATATCCAACACATCTTCCTCCTCATTTTTTCCCTTGTAAAGCACCATGTATATAAGTCTAAGTGCTATTGTTATTTCTATATAACTAGTGATTAAGGCACCAGGCTAGAAATTGAGAGACCATGAGTTCAAGTCCCTTCTTAACCATGAAAGGTGACTTTGGGTCAGTCACTCGCTCTCAGCCCAACTCATGTCACAAGATACCCTCCTTTGAACACATTATACAAAGTCCTAATTTTCCGGAGAAGGCTCTAATGCTGGAAAAGGTAGAAGGAAAGAAAAGAAGAGGACAAGCAAAAGTAAGGTGGATGGACTTGGTTATAGTGGCAATGGGTGCAGTATTGGAAGAACTGGGTTAGGGACAGTTTACCATAGACAAAATCCTATGTGGTCATCAAGAGTCAATCCTAACCTGATGACCCATAAAGAATCATTTGTATGCTTCATCAGAGTACCGTATTGTGTCATCTTAAATCTTGCCCATTTCATGAAATGCAAACCTATGGCTTTACATGTATATATTTTAACTGCAGACCTTGAGTATTGAGCAGATCCCAATCTTATACAGTAATGTGCACAATTGCTCATTGGTACAAGCCACGGTGAATAGGTACTCTGGTTTGTATAGTTGTTTTATGCCCATGCCAAAATGCCCTCATGGGAACAGTAATTCAGGGATTAGTAACTCACAAATTCAGTCTCCCAGCTCTGAAAGGTTTACTGGGGAAACATTGTCTGCTGGTGGAGATATTGTTAAGAAAAATCATATGAAAGATTGCACCATTGCTTTTTCTACTTTCCCATCACCAGTAAATATTCTTAAAAAGAGCGAATGTTGCCTTTAAATGCGCTTCCTATGGTAACAGCTCCTGCTTCTCATTACCGCCTCTCAAGTTGCAGCTCGTCAGAAGAGCTTATGGCTGGCAGGGAGGTGTGTAGGAGTCAGTGCCATGTGGGAGGCTGGAGATTTTAATTTGATCTGTTTCCTAGCTGCCTTTGTTCCTCCCTCTTTCAGCGTTTACTGTAGAAGGTAGTGGAGAGTGGTGACAGGTCTCAGATGCTGGGTATAAAAGAAAATGAAAAGACCAGTTGGTGTGCCTTCACATCGAAGTAGATTGGGGGAAACTTGTATGAGGCCTGCAGCTTCTCTAGCTGAATAGAGAAGAAGAATTTCCTGTAGCTTGTGGGAAATTGGTTCAGAAAATCCAGATGGTTCAAGCACAGCCTTGCCCAACTTGGTGTCTTCCAGATACATTGGACTTAAGCTCCTATACTATCTAGGCAGGGTGGATAATGGACACTGAAACCCATCACATTTGTTAGGTCACAACTAGAGTGTTACAACTGCTTCCCTTGATTGGCAGGGCCAAAAGTTATATGTGTTATATGAACCATTTGTATATGAAGGTCTGTATCTACTGAGGCTGTGCTATATTGAGCAAAAGCATAATGTTGATCACTCTTATTAGGAGGGATTCAAATTCACTTTTTGGTATTTGGGCTTAGATTTCTAGCTGTAGAAATCAATAGCATTTTTGTTTCTTACTAGTTAAGGGCCAAAGCTCAAATATGTTGGTATGAATAAAGAAGAGAAGGGCAAAGTCCTTTCATTATCAGTTGCTAAATTGCAACCCCACCTGCTTTCTTGAGCCTTCAAAGCCTCTGATTCAAAATTTGCTTTTGTATGAATTCATTAGGTGAGCCATGCCAATGCTACTTCTTACAGTCAGTTTTTCCCACTATTTTTTTTTTAACACTGAAATTCAGCCATGAGGTGGAGTGCATACTTTGCTCCCTGCACTGTATGTACATATTTGCTAATTCCTGCAGCCTGGTGCTGCTTGGTACAATTTTGACTGGAAATGCACCCAGAAGAAAGGTTAGAAAACCTTGCCCATCTTTGCTGCTATAATCAAAAGTGTACCTTCTGATAGCAGTTTTTTTTTTAATTAGACAATCCAGTCTTTTCTCTCCCATGTAATATGTTGTTTGAAATATAACAGTTCAGCAGTGCTCAAATGGACATCCTTACAGGGTTATTGTGAGAGTGGAAGAGTTAACAATTATTCTCATCGTGGTTAGTAAGAGGCTTCCTTAAGATGCAATCAGAAGAGATTAAAGCTGACAGCCGCAACATAACTGGCGGGTGTCAGGATTGAAAAGGCAAGTTAGAATAGTTTTTCTCTGTTTCTCTGCTGGAGTGTGAAACACACTCAATGGTTGCTATGCTTCCCAAAGCAACAGCAGACAAGTCAGGAAAAAGAAAAACCTTTATGTGACTTTCCTAGGCACTCGAAACAAGAAATACTGGAAGAATGAACAGAGATACAAGCAGGGGTGGGTTGCTACTGGTTCAGACCGATTCGCTCAAACCGGTTGTTAAGGTCGGGTAGAGCCAGTGAACCGGTTTGGTCGGATTTTGGAAAAAACTTTTTTTT
>JANHJO010002184.1:18635-29464 GCA_032468235.1 Pseudoxyrhopus heterurus | reverse complement strand
CTGACATTGTAAACCACTTAGAGAGGGTTGCAAGCCCTGATAGGCGGTATATAAATACAGTGCTATTGCTATTGGTGCTGTGAGTTAAGAATATTTGGGAAGCTCCATCTTATTCTAATCTAAAGCAATTGTTCATTTATCATTAATGGAATGCATATTTTCAATAATAAATAATCTGATGGGAAAAGTACAACTCAGATCAGAAACATGGCACAAGAGAAGGGTAAGTGCTTTCCATATATTGGGGGAGGAGATGTTTCTCATTCAACAAAAGACAATGAAAGAAAATAAAAATTTATTTCCATGCAGAGTTCTAATTAAATACATGTATGACCCACAAATACAATTTGCAAATATTTCATAAACCAAAACATTTGGGGGTTTCCATAATAAACTCTTATGTGATCACGAACACCAGTTTTTCGTCCTATTTGCCTTTAAAACTTTTAAAGTTGTTTTAATTTTTTTAAATAAACTCTCACACCACAAAGCAGCAAAATGACAGCATCCAGCATTATTTTTACTTTAAGAAATGCAGTTCGAATTGCTTTTAAAAATAAGAATATTTTTTCTTAGGAAAAATGGAGGGCTATTTGCAAACCAATGCTTTGTTTGGAAGCCTGCCTGTCTGCCCTCCCACCCAGCACAAAAATAAATTTGAAGGTAATAAGTCAATTGAGTGCTGGAGACAGAACTCATTCCTCAACTCTTTGCCTTCAAGTTAGTCATTGTTGTATTTGGTCAGCTCCATGCTGATTGCCAGTTTCTGAATGGCCAAACTACTCTATTTTGCAAGAACAGTCTCTGTTTATTTTCCTAAGTTCTAATGTGCCCACAAGTCCAAATGGCCAAGGGGACCTTATTTCTATTTATTGCTCCATTGGTACTTCAGGGCCAATAGTTAGCCCTACAGTATGAGCAGAATCCTGCAAACAGATGGAGTGTTATAGATGGGTCCTTTTCTGTTGAGGAGTGAATGAGATACATTGACTCACAAGCTTTACTGTTACATAACCTCCAATAAACTGAGAATTCTGGATGCAGGAACAGGGTTGCTAGCAATTCTTGCCTTGTTATCAAGGCTGGAGGAGGATGAGACTAAGGAGCAAAACAGGGTGTCCTTTGAAGACTTCCTTATTATCCCTCCAGATTCCACCAACGTCCATCTGTTATACTTTTCCTATTTCTATCCTATTGCAACTGGCGATTTTCTTAGGCATATTGTCATTTGCACTATTGGATGCTCTGGTACATAGTAGAACCTGGTTATTAGCTTCTGCTATGTCCCTTTGTCTGGTTCAAAATAGCAAATAATAGATTGTATCTAGATAACAGTATATTTTCTTTAACTCAGAAGGCTGCAGAGGTTGTCATTTTCATTCTCTGTTTTAATGCAAACTTCCTCCTAAGAATCATAATGATGCTTGGTTTCAAGGAAAGTGCTGTTGTATAGTTTATAGATAGCTCAGGAAATTTGCAGGTTTGAAAGAAGAAAGTCAGATTACCCACACAAATACTGTACACACACACACTTCAAAAAGATGGACATTAGAAGACAGCAGCAAAGACAAGAAACTTACAGGCTTTCTGTCGGGAACTCAACAGCCCTCTGAACTATCCAAAATGGAGCCATCTAAATCCAGCTGCAAGATCCCTGATTTGGGATAGTGCAATTTTCTTGCTATCTTCTAACTAGAAATGCTCTAGAACACAGGTGTCAAACTCAAGGCCCAGGGGCTGGATCTGGCCTGTGGGGTGCTTAGATCTGGTCCGCGGTGCTGCCCGGGAAACAGCAAAGGACCGGCCTGGAATGCCTCTGCCAGGGAAAATAGAGCTCACGAGGGCTGCGCGTGGCCCTCCTGAGGTCCGTTTTCGCTGGCAGAAGGTTGCAGGAGGCCACTGCAGCCGAAAACGGAGCCTGGAAACCCATTTTCGCTGGCAGAGCACTCGGGCCACCATAGGTGCCCCCGACACAGTGACATCATGCTAGCCATGCCTACCTTGGCCACACACACACACACACATACACACAAGGTCGAACACAACCCTGATGGGGTCCTCAATGAAATTGAGTTTGACACCCCTGCTCTAGAATAAGTTTAATATGTTTATTGGAGTCTTTCAGAAAGTTTTCCCCAAATTGCTCTAACAGTGTTATTACTGTTGTGATATTCTACCTGTGAATGTGCTTCTGCGAAAAAATAAAACCGATTCCTGGCTGAAAAATATTGGCTGTTCTTGGTACATGGGAAACTTAGATGAGCAAACTGCGTATGAAAAGTTAGTCTTTGCCATTCTTGACCTGGAAATCTACTGTAGTTCTGTAGTGAACATTAGGATAATTATGTTACCAAGCCTTCATATCAATGGATCAGATGTAAATCTGTCTTTAATGAAGAAAGTGTTTTGTTTGGAACAAAAATTCAGAGGGGAAGGAGACGTGTGATAGCAAAAGAGAAAATCATAATGCATGGAGCAAGTGAGTCAGAGAGCCCAAGCCAATTTAGCCATAATTTGGATTTAAGGATGATTTAATTATAAAAATTCTAAAGAGAATTGCTTCTTTGTTGGGAGAAAATATTTAGCGTTAGTTAGAAAGCCTGTTTACCACTTCTGTCCAACCTCTGTATGGCAGTAGTTGTGTTGTACAACTTAGGGAAATAGGTTAGTGAGAGCAATACACAGTTACAATTTAAGGTACAGATTTTTAAAATTCAAATAGCAGCTACTTGTAGGGGAGTTGATAACTGTCAGGAGAGTTACAGGTGGGTATGTCAGTGTGGGTGGTTTATCTTTCTCAGTTGTTCTATTATCCTAATGGAAACCATTCCCTATTATTTGTATTGGAACAAAAACTAGGTCTTTCCAATGCAAATAGCCTCAACTTTTTGGTGCGCACTATTTAAAAATCATGTGTTAAGGGTGCAAATGAATTTAACATCACATCCATCATGGAAGAGACAGAGAGAGACTAAATGGATTGACTTAAAATGTGATTTATCCATCATTAAATGAATTAAAATGAAATGGTCTTCTGCATGTAGTATGAAACATTATCTTACATATGCTGGCACAGGTTTTTGTTGAAATATTTAATATTTTGGATTATATTTTAAACTGAAATAAAAGCTGCAGTTGCAATTCTTCATATGGATAAAAGGTTAACACTTGAGTAAATAGGGGTTAACTATTAAGGAATGTCTCCCATGGTTACTTTAATAAAAGCCCTTTAAGTGGTCAATTTAGAAGCCTGCATTTTCCAGCAGCTTGTTCTTTAAACATTGCTATCTCCCCAGCAATTTTATTCCCCGTTCTGATACTTACGCTATTGCTTTTACATCTGCTGCACTCATGTGCACATTAGCTGGCCTCTTGGGCCTCTTATTAACTATAATTTTTGCTTCAAATCCTTGTCTTGCAGTTTTGGTTGAAGACGGTATCCAGGGAACCCATTTCTCTCTCTGGGAGATGCCTGCTGGTTGTTGCTAAGGTTGCTTCCACAGTAACATGTGCATCTTGTTTACACCTTCATCGGAAGAAGTTGAACTTGGCTAGTTCCACTAGTATCACCTAAGGAGCAAGAGAAGGAAGTGCTGGATCTGCAATCTTACAATCTTGCACTAGATCCTTTTTCCTCCCCGAGGTGTTGTGTCTAATTCCCTACCAAACATTGGACTGCATTTCATGTGGAGCTTCAAAAGTTTCATTGCCTGCTCTTAGTAGAGGAAAGAGATCTAGAGGTGAAAAGGAGCACACAACTTTTTCTGGCCTGTTTCCTCACTGAACCCACTCCCTGGTTGTCAAGATGACAAATAACTCTGCAGATCATCATCCTGGGAACTCTGTGGCAGAAGGCAGCTATGAAGGGGACTTTGGCTGCTCCGTTATGGATTTACGGAATCTTATGGAGCTTCGCAGTTCGGAGGCAGTGACCCGAATAAATGATACCTATGGGGGAGTGCATAATATTTGCAAGAGATTGAAGACTTCACCAATCGAAGGTAAGCAGGCATTACCTTGGTGGGAAAACAAGCATTTCCATGGATTCTAAAGACTTGGTTGCATCTCTCCCCTCCCTCCCCGACTCCCCTGCAAGAATTTGTCATAAAGTTACTTTTATATTATTTTCAAATGGTTGATAAACAAGGACTACCTGTAGCTCACAATGAAGAAATGTTGAATGAGCAGGGAGCAACCATAGGCCAGAATAGCTTTTTGGGGGGGATTTCTATTTTTCTAAAAATGAACAGGAAATTCCAGAACTTCTGTACTCCATAGTTAAGATTCCTCTCTTTGGTTGTTATTATTATTATTATTGGCCAAACACTAAAGCTAGGGTGCAAAAATTCCAAAACTATAAAAGTTTGTTGGGAAACATTTTTAAGTGTGATTTATCTTTTGATTCTGGGTTTTAATGTGTCTTTACTGCTTTAAATTATGTATAGTGTTTATGGAAAGAAAAAACAGAGGAAATAGGATGAATAAATTAAAAAAAAAAGCTGGGTATAGTAGTGGTTAATCTTTTGGTTACTATCTAATCCAACAGAGATTAGAAGAAGAATACTATTTCCTTCATGAATAAATCACCACATATTAAAACACTGAATTACAGGGTATGTAGCCCTCCAAGGCAAACTGTAGGTGCTTCTATGTAAAACTTCCCAGCTGTCCCTGCTCTACTTTAGAAACAGAACAGGAAGTTTGTAAGTAAGAACTTTATTGTGCCTAAGTTTTCCTTCAAAGAAACCCATCTGTGGGCATTTCTGGGACATAAAAATGTAATAAATGTTTTTTCCTCTTAAATATGTTATGGTAAAGATGGGTATATCTACCTTAATTATGCTAATTTTTATCTTCTAAGGATCCCCAATGTGAAACTGACTTCCATTGGTAGTATAGAAATCAAGCTGAAATTATTGATTTGAATAGCAATTCATTTCCTGGAAGAGTAAGCATGCTTCAAAAATGGAAGCAAAGTAGTTCAGACATAGAAATTATAACTTTTTAAAGGAATTTTCTGAATATTTATATTGTTCTTGTATATGTATGTATGTGTGTGTTTGTGTAAATATGTGTATGTGTAATTTACATTAAATTGTAAAGCAACTTGTGAAAAACAATGGCTGCTTTTGATAACAGTGTCTTTCTGTACAGCTTTAAAACTAGTTGTAGACCAAAATCAGTAATAAATAGCATGAAGATCCTGTCAGTTCTATAACCATTTAATTGTGAATTCTTTGGATAATATTTTAACAATAACAACCTAGAGAGATGTCTCTCCTCAATGACCTAAGCTACACAAAACTAAATAGAAATAAATTACACATAACCTAGAAGGGGTACAAAATCTTATCACTGCTTTCCTCTTTCCAGATTTGTAATCTTGTCTGTAAAAGTGTAATGTCAAGGGTTTAGTTTTCTTTTCAGCCTCGTAAATGAGGAGAGGCACTTTTAACAAGTATGTGATACACTGAAATCTCATTTTAATGGACTAATTGGGGGATAGTGTGTCGTACTTCGGAAAGTCTATGTACATTGTAAGGAATGTACATAGCACAAATATGATGACACAGATACAGATTATATCATTTATGACATTTGCATCAATATATGTCATTTGCATTGAACTGAAGTCAAACAAACTGTATTAAAAACTGTAAATAGCCACACTATTTACAGAATCTACAGATTATAGGTGTAATTAAGATAAATCCTGGTGGAAATGATCAGCTAGTATTCAAACTGTTCAAAATAAGATTTTTGATTATTTCTCATCAAATTAGAATTTATTGGATGGAAAAGTTTGATCTGCCTCTGTTTTTATGGATTGTTAACCCATTCAGAAAATTTTAACATTACTTTGTTAAAAGAAAAAAAAATCTAATTGCAATTGACCTATGTTTTAAGAGAAAAAAATGAAATGAATGAATGAATGAATGAAAACTTGTCCTTCAATTAGAATGATGAGGTATTCCTCAGAGAGAAGGCATTAGTACTATAAAGAAAATGGGCCAGATCCAGTCATATAAGGGACAGCCAGTGTGGAATAGCAGCTGCATTAGGAACGGTGAGACACCAACTTCTGCCCTTTTCTCTGTATGTACTTTGAAAACTTGCAGGTTATTATTAGCTCTCTTGTTTTGTAGTGTAAGCAGCAGATTAGCATATTTCACAGCTGCAATTGGGAACAGGAAGTGGCAAGGGAAAGACAATCATAAGGTGTAATTAGAGAAGGAGGGCTGTCCTGGTGGAAATGCCAAATCTGGATCACTGAAGCATGTGTTTCCTGTGCCAAGTGATGAACATATGCATCTGGGGGTAGACCACTGGTTGGGCTATGGTCCAACCTGGCTGTCTGACTCATCCTTATTTTCCTCTCCGTTCTGCTTTCAGAGATACCCCCATTTCATCTTCAGATCCACATGGCACTTTGGACTAATGCAAGTGGTCAGACAGTGGAGAATAGATTGGAAAACTGCTAGATGAAGTACTCATTACTAAGCTGGGGTTGAATAATGATCAGACCTTCCTGGTAACTTGGCATTCTTTCTTCTATCCCATGAAAAATTGTCACAGAACTGCCACTGTGCTGATGGTCTCTTCCATAGTGATTCAAGAGAATTAATTCTGGGCTCAGACTGCATGCAATCTTATGAACCAGTTGTTTGAAGAATGTGGATACTGATCTGTAAGGTAAAGGTTCCCCTGCACATGTGTGCTAGTCATTTTTGGCACTAGGGGCGGTGCTCATCTCTGTTTCTAAGCTGAAGAGCCAGCGCTGTGTGATGACAATTCCGTGGTCATGTGGCCGTATACCGAAGGCATACGGAGCGCTGTTACCTTCTAACCAAAGTGGTCCCTATTTTTCTACTTGCATTTTTTACGTGCTTTTGAACTGCTAGGTTGGCAGAAGCTGGGACAAGTAACAGGAGCTCACTCCGTTACGCGGCGCTAGGGATTCGAACCGCTAAACTGCCGACCTTTCTGATCGACAAGCTCAGCGTCTTAGCCACTGAGCCACCATGTCCCTTAAAATAGGCTAGTAAAGGTCCTCAAAATATCTGATAAAATTTCTTTTGTTAAATCATATGCCTTTTTGAAAAATGTAGCTTTTATTTGTTCTGCGGATCTATCAGTAAAACAGTTTTTATTAGGAAGAAATTCTGCAGTATATGAATAAGAAAGTAACTATCTTATGTACACGGAGTAATTGAGAATACTCTCAAACTGCCTTCTAATTAAAAGTACAATGAGAGCTTATGTTCTGAAAGAACCCAATGTTGAGTAATAGTTAAGCGTGATCAATTAAAGTTTCTACCTATCAATGGAGTCTGCTGTACAATACAGGTAGTTCTTGACTTTCAACCACAATTGTGCCCAAAATTTCTGTTATAAAGTGAGAAATTTGTTAAGTGAGTTTTGCTCCATTTTACAACCTGTGTATTGTTAAAGCTGCTGTTTCTGTTTTTCATTTAATTGGATTTTAAAGTTTAAAGCAGGCTTTTCTTATGTAGATGTCAGTACGGTGAAACCTGGATGCAATAAATGAAATCTCCATTGCATTTCATTTTATATCATTTTATGACATTTGCGTAATGACATAAGCAAGTGTAGGTTCAATTTAAAGGACAGTAGGGCACAACTGACCCCTTCCCTTGTCTCATTTAAATGAAATGTTATTGTACCAAGTATTATATTTTGTTCTCAGAGACTTAATTGATCCTTATAAGCAAATTTTCATTTTCTCCATACATCTGACCTTTAATTTGCTATATACTTGAAGATTCATAGAGACTCAATAATTTTGTGGTCCGTTTGTTCAGACTGAGAAAAAGAACATTCGGATCCTGAGGAAAAGATCTAAAGGACTTGTCTATCTGGGAAATATCAAATCGGGACTTAATGAAATAAAGTGCTTGCAGAAATTTGCTTGGGGATCAGTCCCCCAAATCAACAAACTTCAGTTCAATCTATATTTTTTACAAGAGACAGTTCAGATAGTTGAATTTTGTATGGTGCTGTGCTCTGGGACACATCAACTCCCAAAATGAATTCTTGACTCTTACTTTGTGCAAATCACAAAAATATGTTTTGCTGAACTTCCAAATAGTGCTACAGTTATGAATAGCCAGTAACTATAATTAATTAATTCTAAAGTTGTAGTTTTAGTCATGCTCATTGTAGAAAATGTTAGTATGATTTCCTGGGAAAGAAAAGTGGATATAATTGGACATGGTGATTATCTGAAGAAAACAAACCTAGGAACACACAGCTTGGTACTCTTCAGATATTTTACTCTATAGTTCACAACCCTTTCCCGTACCTTATATACATGTGCGCATTGCTATAGCATAATGGCAAAAGGATGGAGATTGTGTTGTAATTTAATGGTGCATGTTTTTTCATTTAGGGATCATTGTGGTTAGAAATAAAGTGAACTATATCAAACACTGGTACATATATACAGTAGCCCTCAACTTAACGACCACAACTGAGCCCAGAAGTGATGTTGCTAAGCAAAAAATCTGTTAATTGAGTTTTGCCCTGTTTTACAACTTTTCTTGACCATTTGTTAAGTGAATCACAGCAGTTGTTAAATTAGTAACACTGTTGTTAAGTGAAACTGGCTTCCCATTGACTTTGCATGTCAGAAGGTTGCAAAAGATTATCACGTGACCACAGAATACTGCAACCGTCATAAATATGAACCAGTTGTCAAGCATCCAAATTTAAATCATATGACAATGGGGACTCTGCAATGGTCATAAATGTGAAAAATGGTCATAAGTCACTTTTTTCATTGCCGTCTTAACTTTGAATGGTCCCTAAATGAACTGTTGTAAGTCGAAGAGTACCTGTACATACATATAATCATATACATATGGATGGGAGGAGAAATTGATAGGTTGTATGAATCCATTAAGGGACGCGGTGGCTCAGTGGCTAAGACGCTGAGCTTGTTGACCAGGTAGTTCGGCGGTTCGAATCCCTAGCGCCGCATAATGGAGTGAGCTCCCGTTACTTGTCCCAGCTTCTGCCAACCTAGCAGTTCGAAAGCATGTAAAAATGCAAGTAGAAAAACAGGGACCACCTTTGGTGGGAAGGTAACAGCGTTCCGTGCGCCTTCGGCATTTAGTCATGCGAGGGGAACCTTTACCTTTACCGTTATTAACAGAATCTGAGAGTACAAATTTTTCACCACTGCTTTTAACTGCTTTTCCCATTAAGGTGAGCCCTTCCTTTCTCCGATCATCAAGCCACTGGGGACTCTTGCCTCACTTGTGTGATTGTTTCCTAGGCAGCATCTCTTTCCCTCATTTCCCAAGGTTATCCAAACATTTTAGTACATTGTCTTTCTCACCTCAAAGGAGAGTGGGAACTGGGACAGGATTTTGGAAGCTTACCTGGAATGGGGGTTCCTGACTTAATGCAAATGTTTAAGTTTACAACAGTTCTTAAAACTGGATTTGGAAGTAGGCCTGCAGCCATTGTTTCAGCTGGAAGAATTTACAGAATGCACTCCGTATATCTGGTTCCAATTCAAACCCTGCTACAAGCAACAGTCCTTAAATGCAAGGAAGTGTAACATTTGTTATACTCATGAAGTGGCAAGTCACCAAGACATGTTGAAAGCACCCACTGGGGATTTTAATTCCACTCTTTCTGCAATTAATCCATTCAGACTTATATTTTCCTCCTGTCAAAGCCACTGTTTGAATATTGAACTTATGAGCAATGAATGATTTCCAGTTGCCAGGGAACCAAGGAACCTTTTTCAACATTTCATTTTAGAGTACCTTTGTGTTGAAATTCATCATACTTAGAAGACACAACTTACTTTATCATTAAAATGTACCCAAATGATAATATTTTTTCCCTGAAGAGAATTCCTGTAAATCACCTTTCACTTCCTCTCTATTGGTTGATTGTTTCTTTCATTTACAGGTAGCCCTTGACTTACAACAGTTCATTTAGTTACTGTTCGATGTTACTACGGCACCAAAAGAAAGTGACTTATGACCGTTTTTCACACTTATGACTGCATCCTCATAGTCATATAATGAAAATTCAGGTGCTTGGCAACTGAATTATATTTATGATGGTCGCTGTGTCCCGGGGTCATGTGACCACCTTTTGTGACCTTCTGACAAGAAAAATCAATGGGGAAGCAAGCCATTGACTTTAAGACTTAAGAACTGCAATGATTCACTTAACAGCTGTGGCAACAAAGGTCGTAAAATGGGGTAAAGTCACTTAATAATTGTCTCATTTAGCAGTGAGAAATTTGGGGCTCAATTGTGGTCATAGGCTGAGGATTACCTATATCAAAAACTTCTAGAAACAATATCAAACATTTTTATTAGGTTCTAAAGTATTATAAAATGCAAAATACAAAAGTAAATAAAACAGCAGCGAAAGGAAGGGGAAGGGGGAGAGAGAAGTGAGGAAAGGTAGGGAAAAGAAAAGAAAAGAAAAGAAAAACTCTCTCTGTTGCAGTAGGATAGGGCATTAACATCAAATCACAGCTTTTTGTTTTTCCATAATAATAAGAACAAGTCATTTCTATAAAGATCTGTCAATCTAATCTGTAAAACCTAAAGTCAAAATTACATTCTTTTCCACATCAAGCACGAAATTCAGAAGCGGTTTCCATGGACTACCTGTATCTTGAGTGGATTCAGTCAGGGTTTGCATGGGTTCGGGCGATCCTCTAGCTAAGAGTCTGCCCAGTTCAGTGAACTGTAAATCCCACCCCTTGCTGGCCCTGCCCACCCTGCCCCATCCACCTCACCCTGCCCCTCCCAGGAGTTACCACATGGCCCGTTTTG